>VUQI01055664.1:0-11485 GCA_015106735.1 Paratilapia polleni | reverse complement strand
TATTAATGATTGTGTGACAGCTCATTGTTGTAAAAAGGTAGAACGATTTACACCCCAGTAAGCAATGCTGTGCGCTCAGTTCTCTTGCTTTGGACAATCTCTTACAGACAAGTCTATCTAAAGCTAGTTTAGGCTGCTCCCTTATTCACAAGGGGTCACCACAGCAGGTAGCTCCGCATATTTGATTTTTGCAAATGTGTAAACCACTACACTACGGAATAGACAGGGCAGTCTAAATCTGGTAAATCAAGCACATGAGCTGTATTTTGTGGCTTCTTGATGTTTATGGACCTGTGCTGATGGTGAACTTGGAACAAGCCAGATGTTAAGACAAAAAAGACTGTTTAACCTATCTGTTTTTTTGTTTTTGTTTTTCAATCATAAAGGACTGACTTTGAGGTTTCCCATTATTTTGTGTGAGATTTGTTCAAGCAGAGTGTGACCCCGAGAAAGAAGGTAAAATCACGTGTCGCACGCTACATGCGTGGAGAGTTGGCAGCTCTGTGTTAAGTATGCCCGTTAGCAGGTGTTCCTTTGACTGCAGCTCTGCTCTTGCTAACTAGGGAGTGCTAATGTGTGTACATGGGGCTAAACTTCTAAAGCTAATAATCTTCCCATGGATTTCCTTTCCATTAAGTAGCCAGTCTTTTTTTTTTCTCCTGCAGCAGTAGCTCTGCCATTGCTAACAACCACATGCAGATGTGTTCATGGGGCTAACAATTTTCTGTCGCTCCTCTTGGAGACTTTTTTAGGCCAGTTGGACATTTTTGTCATGTCTTGATGGTATTTAGTCCAAGTGTCACTCTCGAGCTGGGTTGTAAAGGTTTTAGCACTTCAGTTGCATAAAAATGAAAGTCATGGTTACAACATGCCTTAATTTCCTATCACTTTTCTGACTGGCAGCCACTTGCAGCAGCTCATATTGTTGTTTTCTGATTTTTATTTATTTATTTATTTTAATGACCGTTTCACCTGATAGTTGATTTTTCTTGCTTGTTTTAATAAGCAAAGGGGAAATAGCTACTTTTTCCTCTTCTAAGTCTTGGAAAGTGAAGTTTTACATGTCTAACTAGTGGATTGCTACTACTGATTTTTCTTTGCATTACACTCTTGACAACAGAGAATCTTCACCAGCTGATCACACTAGCAGTTCTATAATCCTGGAGGAGCTATGGAGGAAATGACAGGGTTTCAGAGCTGGAGCTGTTCAAGCGATAATCGTGGGGAACGGAGGTGTTTGGACAATAATACGGACGAGCTTGGTGAGCTGATTAAGACTCAGAGAGAACACAGTGAGTGCAGTTTGATGCACTTCATACAGCATTGGGTCATTGCTTGTGCCCCACTCAAACTCCCCAGACCACAGTGTGACTGTTCCTGGCTTCAGGACTTTTCAGGTGGACAGGAATGTTAATCTGAGCGGTAAGAAGAAATGTGCAGGGATTGCGCTAGCTGTGATTCAAAAGTGGTGTTATCCCAGACATTATCCCCCCATTAGTGGTTGCAAGTAGGTGTTTCTTTAGCCTGAATACTGAACTGTTGGAATGTGTCCCTATTACTCATGACTGGAATTCGTCATTATAGTGGATGGTTGAATCCAGCTTAAATCAACACTATGGATTTCTCCATCATCTGATGAAGAAGTCATTAAAATGTGGTGAATGGCTGTGGATAATTAATAGACCCTACCCCCCCTTCTGCACTAGACACTGGACATCTTCTCTAACATCTGTTTCAACTTTGCTGCCACAAGGACTGATGCAGAAAATCTTTACCATCTCATACCACAATACCTGCATTCACTCTAAGTCCTTATTGTGCAATATTTATATTTTTGCTTTATTTAATCACTTTTTTCTTTTCTTCTTCTTTGAGCTAATTGATTGCTTTATTAGCTAAAAGCATGAGATTTGACTGACCAGTAGCATTCGTTGGACATTTGTTGTAGACAGTTTCTCCAGCTGAGGCTCTCTTCCATGACATAGAGAGGAGGTGCTCGTCTTTGCATATCTCATGGGGAGCTGTATAAGTGGGTGAGAAACACATAGAAAAAAGTGGAATGAAGCACAGCCTAGTAGGAGAACAGAAAAAGAAAAATCACCATGCACACAGACAGACAGACACACACACACACCAAACCAGAGGAAAAAAAAAAAAAAAAGGGAGACAGACAGAAGCAGAGCGCAAAAAAACAAGATTCAAATCAATGTTCTCCTGCAGCAGCTCCCAATCTTATTCCCTTGTACATTCTCAGTGCTCTCTGTCAGTGTCATTGCCTCAGTACAGTATCTCATTCCCTCTTCATCTTACCCCTCTTTTTATTCATCTGTTTTCCACCCCTCCCTCTCTTTCATAACCATGATGAAAAAAAAAAGGGGAGGGGGGTGCTCTGAAGATATTCCGAGGGGGCAGACGAGTGTTGGCAGAGGCAGATGCAGAGATGAAGAGGGACGGAGAGCACAGAGTGAAGAAAGAGAAAATATGTGATGTTCCCCTGCAATGCCAACAGACAAGATCCTCGTCTAGTGTAAAAGAGGCTTTAGAGCTACTAAAAACAAAGAGGTCATGATGGAGGCTGCACTCAAAAGTTTACCATTTGCAGCCCTTCAAATCTCAATGCTAGCACGAGTGACATGTACCGAAAATACACTTGCATTTACACAAACACACACACAGCTTCAGTCAAGAAGCATACTTATTAAACCACAGTGTTTCCTGCAGTGGCTGACACTGACAAATAGCACCAAGTGGACCATTGAGCATCTTGCCCTCTACCAGGGAGAGAGACATAGAAGGAAATAAAGCAAGGGAGATTAAAGCTTAAAAAAAAAATGAAAGAGGAAAAATGCAAGGAGAAAGTAAATAACTCCCAGGTAAACAGAGAGGATAAAAAGAAAGTAATACAAGGCATACATGAAAAATCACTGAAGAGGTTAAGATGGATGGCTATGTGAACTGACAGGAAGATAGACAAGGGACAGAAAAGGATGTGAAGAGTTCTAAAATTGCGATGGAAGCCTTTGGGTGTGGTTTGAACCTAAGGGGAATCATTTCCATTCTGCTTGACAAATACAGTGCATGTCCAATTAGGCGCACACAAGCGGTTTTCTAACTTCAAACATACTACGAAAGCAATGTAACAACAAAGGAAAGATGTCAAAGACAAAAACTGGGGCATGAATAAGATATACAGATTATACTGAAGTCCTCTGTCTTTATTTTAGCTCTAACACACACTCAAGTCACTGACCAGGGCACTTCTTCTCATTACAGGACCGGACCTCCTCCCCCAAGCCATCACAGGGGTAGCCTTGTAATCCGGTGCCCTCACACATCCTGAAGCGTCGCTGCCATCCAGAGTCACATGTCTTGCTGCAAAGACTCCAGTGGTTCCAACTGCCCCAGTTACCTCCACCTAGAGCAAGAGCAAAGCACCACCAGTGAAGATGGAAGTGTAGTATGGAGAAAGAGCAGTGTGTATGGTAAAAAAAAATAAATAAATAAATAAGAGTTATTGATGAAATAGTACATTTAACTTACAAGTTTAAAGCTTTTTTATTAGTGTGAAAAATTAAGTCAATATGAGCCCATTCTCGGGCCCAGGCTCATTAAAACACCCTAGTATTTTTGTTCTCCGGGGCCCCTATTGAAACAGACTCATAAGCCAAATTAGGTCCCAGCCCAATAATTACTCATATGTGGAATATGAATCAGAAAAACAACCATGCAGATGCTTTTAGATAATGCATGTTCTATGTTTGCATAATGCCATCTGAGAGCATGTGAGTGTGAATACTAATTTGTATTACCGGTGCAGGAAGGGTTGGTGCATTCTCTGCTCTCCTGATGGGGGCCTTTGCATTCAGCCCAGCCGTGCACCGATGGGCTGCAGCGTCTCTGCCTTTGCTGGGTTCCCGTGTTACAAGTCACGCTGCATCTCGACCAGGGCCCCCATTCTAACCACTGGCCCTCCACTGGACAATAGAAGACAGTAGAAGGAGTAGATGAAGAGAGACAGGAGCATGCACGAGGGTGAAGAGATGAACATTTTGAAAAAGAAATCAGAAAAAGTTGATGAAAGAAAGGACAGCAAATGTAAGTGTAAAGGAAGGTACAGAGGGAGGAAAGAGACAAGGCAGAGAAAGTGAGTAGGCTAAACAGAATATACAATGAGTTAGGATGAATAACAAATAAATTACAGAGGCTATTTGGTTTTCCATAAATAGCAACAAACAAACATAATACACTTCCTGTTTTATGGACATTTTAAATATTTCAGCCTGTTATGAAATAGCTGATTACAGTTTCTTTCATGCTTTGCTTTACAAGAGTTCACGCAAAATACATTCAGTTGGATTTTCACCCACAGTGTTATTAAAAAGGCACTCAATTTCAAATCTTGACCGGTGTTTGTGCAGCAACAGATATACAGAAATACAGAAATAATTCAAATACAGTGAAGTACCGCCTGTCAGACGATGCATGAATACCGGACAGCTTAACCAAAGTCTGACGACATACATTGATGTAATCAAAGCACCTGCTGTCCACTTTAATGGGTGGTAAAAAAAAAGGGAGTGTTGCTTGGAGTAATTGAGTTGTCAGATAAAATGTCCAAAATATAATAAAATAACATTAACAAAATCCAAAACAAGCGGATATAATTTTTGGCATGTTATCATCTTCAAACCAAGATATAAATTCGACTTTGAAGATCACAGAAAAAAAAAAAAAAACAACTGTTTTTGATTAAAAATATTTGCAGTAAAGAAAAAAGAACTGGCAGAGGACCCAATTACTGGCCTGTAGCCATGTTCCTTTATGTTTCAGAATACAGAGAGACTTAGTGTTACAATTACAGAAACTTCAATCACAAAGGCAACTGCCAAAGCCTTATTTTGACTATATGCTAATTTTTAGTCGTTTAACAAAATATCGTGTAGACTACAGTCTAACTGTATTATTACTGCAGTTAAATGTCCTAAACAGATAATATCTCTGCATTTGTTTTACCTGTAGCGGCAGCAGCATGAAAGAGCCAATTCAACTAGCTTTTTATTGTTACACTGTCACATTAATTCTGTTTGGTTTAGGCAGCATTTAATTGCACAGAATAGTCAATTGTTATTTGCTAAACAAATGCTTTGCCACTACTTTTACACGAGCACACATTCCTAGAAATAATAATTGAAGTGGAGTAATAAATCAATGCTTCCTTCTGTTGGCAGCAGTGTCACTTATGTAAAAAACAATCGTGTTGCCTCCAGCTGGAATTATTGAAGGATTTGAGCTGTGCTTTGACTTTTGCACAAATTTGAATTCTTAATGGTGTGTAATGATTTAACTGCTGCCTGCTAAAATTGTCACATTAATATGTTTTTAAGACAATTTTGGACACTAAAATAAACTGTTAAGGCTAAACTGACATATTATTACCTGAGAAAGTAGATAAAGAGTACATGCTATCAACCGATGCAGTATTTGCACAGTGACAGTCGCAGAGTGACAGCCACATTAGCATTCATATGGAGGTGGGTTTCGGGTCACGTAACAAAAGTAAATCTGATATTTATTTTTAGCTGTGAAGAAGTGTCAGGCCTAAAAAACTATCTATAACAGATGAACAGTATCCGAAAGTCATGTCCTTAAGAAATAGGAAGAAATCCAGCAAAGACCTGACACAGGACCTGAGAGATGCATCTGACCCTTCAGTTGATCTATCTACTGTTCACTGATCAGAAATGGTCTCAGTGGAAGGGTGGCTGTCAAGAAGCCCTTCTTAAGGAAGGGAAACAGGGAGAAAAGGCTGAGGTATGCCAAATTACACAAGAACTGGACTGAAAATCTGTGGCAACAGGTCTTATGTGGTGATGAATTCAAATTCGAAACTTTTGGTTCAAATCGTCATCAATACAGTGCTTAACAAATTTATTGGATGACCTGTCATAAAAAGCAGAAAGACCATCCAGCATCATGAAGTGCTTTAATGCGGACCCTTTCTTCTTCAGTGAGTTCTCAACGTTTTACCCTTTTGAACAGCAGTGAGGAATTTCAAACTCAATTCATGTTTTTGTACCCAAATTTTAGACAGCATGATAGACTTCTCTGAGATGTCAGAAATTAATCAAGCTTAACATTCAACCACTAAAACGTTCTGTTCAGGAATGCAAGTAAATAACTGTAATTTGGCATCTTAATCAAAAAATAATAATGTGCTTCACTATTTTTTTCTGCTTATTTGTAAAACTGTAAATTTGAAAATTCATGGATAACAACAATAATTATGTTTTAGTATTAAAAATATCATTTCGATTAAAGAGCTTGCACTTACTGGCAGAAGCCATTACAGAAACATAAAAAATTATTTTGCTAATTACCAATACTGTTAATTTAGGGCAGCTGTGGCATAAACACTTCATTGGGTGGTGGTCTAATAAATTTGTTAAGCACTGTATGTACAGAGGAGGTCAGGAGAGAGGTACAATAGTGAGTGTCTACAGCCATCTATAAAACACAGTAGAGGCTCTGTCATGGTTTGGGGCTGCATTTCAGCCAGTGGTGTTGGAGATCTTGTCAAAATTGATGGAATTATGAACACAGAAAAGTACCATCAGAGTTTAGTCCACTATGCAATACCACCTGGAAAGCACCTGATTAGCAAAGGCTTTATTTTTGATTCCAAACACACTGACAATATACTAAAAGCATACCTGGATAGAAAAAACACCCGATGGAACACTATCAGTCATGGACTGGCCTCTCCAGAGCCCGGACCTCAACATTATTGAAACAGTATGGGATCAACTTCACAGATTATGGAACAAAAGGCAGCCAACATCCAAAGAAGAGCTTTGAATGTCCTTCAAGAAGCCTGGAAAACTATTCCAGAAGACTACTTAAAGAAATTACAAGAAAGCTTGTCTAAGAGAGTTCAGGCTGTGCTGAAGTTGGTCATACTAAATACTGACTTTCAAGTTCGTTAGAATTGTACAAACTCTGTTTTTGCCTCATGTACTGTATTTCCATTTGTGTTTGCGCATGTTTCAATAAATCACTGCACCTATTTCCCATTTTCCTAGCAAAATATAAAGAAAAGAGGGGTGGCTCAAGAATTTTACACAGTACTGTATAAAGCTTCTATAATATTTGATAGGCAGCAAAGTCATTTTTAACTACTGCAGTGGACAACTGGATGTATCGAGCCATTATGTGCTTCTTCTGTCTCTATATCACTATGAATTGCAATTCAAAGTGAGAAGTCTTTGCTTCGAGTGATATACTGAGTCACACATTCTACACACAGGGGAATTAAGCAGCAGAAAAAGTGAAGTACTGTGCTGTAAATGTATTTGTCTGGTTATCCCAAGTGGGAAGGCATTGCCAGCTCTCCTTGGTAAAGTGGTCAATCATGCTGTGTGAGACTTGCGTTCCGACTGGCTTGGGCCAGCATTGTGTTGGGGAGATGACATAAACAGAATGAAGTGTGACCTAGAAAAGAATTGTGATTAATGGAAGTGGCAATTTCTAAAACAACATTTAAAAAAAGAAAATGATACCAAAACCAAACCATTTTCAGACTATTCCTTTCTTTCTGTTTGCATTTGCACAAGAACTATGCTACTTCTTTGCAGGGCATGCTATAATATATATCAGCATCATGTTAATACACCAAACACAATCAGCTTATCGGCACTGAGAGTAAAAAAGCTGGATGGCAGCTCTCTGGTAAGAGAGAGCTCTTGCCAAAGCTAGAAACTATTAATTTGCCTGTAATTAAGACATAGCAATTAATCCCAGCATATGTTTGGCTATGAACTGTTAATGTTGTGAAAAAGAAAAGGAGGTGTCAAGGAACTTAAAGGCAATTTCCAGCCAGCTCTCTGCCTACACAAGTGGGTTTTAGTACTTGATGTGAGCTCAAGGAGGTCTGATATGACCAAATTAATTACTCATGTATGACAGTTTCTACTGATTTTAATCAAACCCTGTTGATTGTCTTTAATGTGATCCAACAGTCATGTTTAAACTTGCAGTTCTGCCCACATATGCATGCATTTGTTTCATATGTAAGCTTAGCTTCGCATGTGTCTGCATAAGTGATAACCCACTGTGAGGAGAGGTAAGAAATTGGTTTAATATACTGTAGCATAAACACAACGGGGCATGCAATAGCATGTAGTGTGAGGTTTGCAGTGACATCAAATTATTGAGAGAAACACACAAGCATACACACACACACACACACACACACACACAAACACACTCACACACAAAATCCATCAAAGCTCTGTTCCGTATGCATGGTTGTTTGTGCCAAAAGGCCTATGCTGGTATTCATGATTTCAAAGGACCATTGACTTTGAACTCCCAAAAGCAGGCTGAATCTGTTGTGATAGATTCTCACACACACATATACAAAGATTTCCTTAAGGCCTCATAGGAAGACACCCTTTCTCCCAAACCCTCTCCTTCCATCACTGTTCCCAAAACAGCATGGCAAAACATCCTGGAGGCCATACTTTAGATTACGATGTCTCCCCGTTCCTTCTTTTTAACTTTGCAGCCTCTTTGTCTGGCAAGGGGGACAGTTTGTTTTATTTAAATATTAACCTCATAAAACCTCTGCTTTGAAAATCATGAGAAAAAAAAAGCAAGAAAATAACTATTATTTTGCAGGGTGGGTGCAGGAATAAAAAGGGCTCTGGCTCCAGTATCATTGACATAAATGTAAAGATATATGCATTCAAAGTCCAGGGGAGAGTGATACAGAATTCTTTGCCTTAGCAGTATTAAATGAAAAGCACTTACCCTGTGATAACTGTTCAGGCTGTGAGTGATTACACACTATGCAAACACTCTCTCACTTGGACTGAAATTAATTCAGGAAGAAAAAGGTTATTATTCAGAAAGCTGACAGCATTTTTGTCATAAACTGTCTTATGTTTTAATGTCTGTGTGTCCATTAATGCCTTTATTCCAACACAGAATCCATTTTAAGTCTGACAGAAACAACAGAAAGCCAGAGCACATTTAATCGCTGAAATTAATATTCTTTTCTAATGTCAGTGCTTCCAAAGGTTTTTTTTGGTTTTTTTGTAAATGGACATTCAGGGAATATAAAATTAAAAATGCACAGAAACGGTATCAAAGCATACCTACAGCCTTATACAATTGGTAAATGCTGGTATTTACATCTCAGCAGATATCTATATTGACAGAACTACTCTGTGACAGGCTATAGTAATTATTGTTCATATCTTGTCCCACTGTTTCTTCAGAGTCTGGGGCAATAAGGCTTTATTTCAATTGCTGGTGAATCCTGCTTCATTCCATTGGCTGCCTGATAAAAATGTTTCTACTGGACAGTCCAAGCCAGATGGGAATAAAGTCCTGAGTTACCCTTAATTGCAGTATTGGTTGGGACTGCACTGGTGTCTTATTGCTGTTTTTGACAAGGTATAGGTTTAATAGGTAATCTCAAAGACAATTACAGAAGAACTACACTGCAGGACTGCTCAGTAATCTAAACTAAGTCAACCATGGAAGAAGCACACCAGTCCAACACACAGACTTTTCTAGGCTACAGTTTTGTATGTGAACGTTTCAAAGGAAAGGTGGACATAAATCCACAGGTGTAGATGGAACTGAAAACTCTAGTGAAGTGAAATTGTGAAAATGCATTTTAGCAATCTGCAAATCATTCAGTACATGTGAATTGACAATGTAATTAGTCCATCAAAATCTCAATCCAACAGCCTCCAGCCGACTTTGATACAGTGCATAAATTTGCTGCTTCATACTGTACATTTAAAACACAATTACCTCTGAATATAATCCAGCTTGTGACTACATTGCACCTAGATTCAACTGGGGACACAATTTAGCTGTACAGAAACAGAATTTGACTAACACTCACCAAGATTGTGATGCTTTAAACCTTTATTTAGGCCCTACTTAGGCCCCACAGCTCAGTGGACAAAATGTGATGGTCAGCATGCTAACATGCTAATACTCAGCAGGCCCTTATTAATTTGTTTACCATCTTAGGCCTCAGTAACACAGGCCTAGAAACCCATCAGCGTATTGCTAGGAAACAATATATATTCCCCAACCAGTTGGTGAGTGGTTGCTGAAGGTTGCTGGCCAGGTAGAATCAGTTACAAAGAGGGTGCTGCACCAAAAAGCTCTTTGTGATGCTTTGGTCACTAGCAGATTGCTGCAGTCATCCATACTTTGCATGAAAGATGGTGACTTGCCTGCAAACACTCGCAATTTACTCTCTCAGCTGTAATGAAACTTGAAAAAGTGCGACGCAAACCAGAAACTGAGACTGTTTGCCTTCAAAGTAAAAGTTGTGCTTTACCGCTGCAACCAACGCATTTCAAAAGGCGTAACTTTTACTTTGAAATAAAAGCAATCACTTTCACTACCATTTGGTAAATAGTTTGCAAGCACTTGCAGACAAGTCATGTCTTCCATGCAAAGTACTAGCAACTGCTGCAACCTGCTAGCAACCAAAGCAATTGCAAGGAGGTTTTTGGTGCAGCACTGTGTACTTCTTTGTGACCAATTTCATTTAGAGACTGCCAGCAACCACTTGCCAACCGATGGCGGAATACACACTTTTCCCTAGTAACTGGTGGTTGCCAGGGGTCACCGACGGTTGTCTATCCTGAGTGAATGGGGTTTCAGCAGTCGATTTCACAGTGACAGCCAGCAACCACTCGCCCACCGATTGGGGAATACACATTTTTCCCTAGTGACCAGTGGCAGCCAGGGGGTCACTGATCGGTCTCTAGGCCTGTGTTGAGAGAAGTGTATTTAGTTTTGCAAGAATTTCTTCACAAAGTACTTTTTGTTTTATATGAAAAATTGTGAGTTATGCAGATGTGGGTGATATGAATGTCTGCATCAACTTTTAGGACAATCCATTCAATATTTGTAAGAATATTTTACTCAAGACGTAAAGTGTCAATCTGTTGGTGGCACTAAAGAAAAAAAGATCAAGTCAGGGGCACGGATATCTTAAAAAAATGTCAGAACAATCTATTCAGTATTTTGAGTAGTTGAGATATTTCAGTTTGAATCAAAGTAGTTAACTAGTATAAATGCATTGCCTCCACAAAGCCACAGTGCTAACATAGCTGAACAGTTTGTCCCCACTTAGATGCTTTGATGATGTGATATAAAAGCAGAATTTGGCCTGATTTTAAGGGAGGAGGGACCTTTGGTCAATAGAAGAGGCATGATGGAAGAACATGAAATATAAAGGCAAATGCATTCAAATAAATTCAAGAGCTGTGTCAGTGACGTGGTGATTTCTGACTTTTGCAATTTAAAAGAAGCAGAAGAAAATGTCATGTTTAAGAGAGAGAGAGAGTATCATGTTAATGGGGATGGTACTAACCAGGACACACTGCTATGTTGCAGAGTTTGGTCTGAACCTCGGGCCGTCCACAAGCTACAGCCCCGCTTCCGTCCACAC
>VUQI01055662.1:0-13035 GCA_015106735.1 Paratilapia polleni | reverse complement strand
CCAGCTCCCAGGTTGGATTCAGGAGACAGACACCCTCTCTACTTTTAAGATTAGGCTTAAAACTTTCCTTTTTGATAGAGCTTATAGTTAGGGCTGGATCAGGTGACCCTGAACCATCCCTTAGTTAAGCTGCAATAGGCCTAGGCTGCTGGGGGCTTCCCATGATGCACTGAGCACTTCCTCTTCCTCACTTCCTTTCACTCTCCATGTGTTTGCATTTAATCATTAGCTATTATTAATTCTGTCTCTCTCCCATAGTGTGTCTTTTGTCCTGTCTCCCTCTGCTCTCTTCTGTTTCCCCTCATCCCCAACCGGTCACGGCAGATGGCTGCCCCTCCCTGAGCCTGGTTCTGCTGGAGGTTTCTTCCTGTTAAAAGGGCGTTTTTCCTTCTCACTGTTGCCAAGTGCTTGCTCATAGGGGGTTTTCTGTCTAATATTGTAGGGTCTTTACCCTAAAATATAAAGCGCCTTGAGGCGACTGTTGTTGTGATTTGGCGCTATATAAATAAAATTGAATTCAATTGAATTGAATTGAATTGAAAATTATAATATATCTTTGTTCATCGTGTTCTAGGTGGATGTGTTTGTTGCCATGGATTATCACAAAAGGAGTTATGGCAGATTCCATGGACGTGTCCACCTACAAGGTTCTTCACCCATGGATGCCTCTCTAGTCATCACAGAAATCACCTTGGAGGATTATGGGAGATATAAATGTGAAGTAATTGATGGGCTGGAAGATGGAACAGCAGTGGTATCTCTTGACCTTGAAGGTATAATGTTAGGGTGAACTACTGAAAACTATTTCAAATGGAATAGAGTCAGGATATGGAAAAAAAAAAGTCTATAAAACGTCACTGTACTGTAAAAGGCTGCAGTCAGACTAAATTTAGCTCTAGGAGTACAGACTGCTTGGGGGAATGTCAGCAGCAACTGTGTTCTGTAAGCAGCAGTGTACATCAATGTCAGAGCAGCTTCATTATGTTTGAGAATAGCCAGCGACACCAGGCATTACTGCCTGAAGCCAAAAACGCTGGAAGCAGGCCAACAGGGATACAGCTGTGCTTACACAGCGAAACATGCTTTCAGTCATTAGGTTGATAGAACAAAAACACCCGATGGACTCTATCTGCAGGTCATCTATTGCATCTCTTTCTCTGCTCTCATTTTCTGTTTTCACCCTCTCCGTGCAGGTGTTGTCTTCCCCTACTTCCCCCGCTTGGGTCGCTACAACCTCAATTTCTATGAAGCAGAGCGGGCATGTCATGATCAGGATGCCATTGTGGCATCCTTTGACCAGCTGTATGATGCATGGCGAGGAGGGATGGACTGGTGCAACGCTGGCTGGCTGACCGACGGCACAGTCCAGTATCCCATCACCACCCCCAGAGAACCCTGTGGGGGCAAGAACACAGTGCCGGGCATTCGCAACTATGGGCTGAGAGACAAGGACAAGAACCACTATGATGTTTTCTGCTTCACCTCCTACTACAAAGGTGAAGAACAGGACTAAACCTGTGTGTGTTTGTGGATGTTTACCTTTATTTAACCAAAGCATGCTGGGGGGCCAGACCTCTTTCATTGTTCCCTGAAAAAAAGACATCTGCTAAATAAGCTTTCCTTTATATGTTTGACATTTTAAGAGTACACTATAAAGTCAAAGCATTCAGACAACACTGGACATTGCTTAAATTTTAACTTCTTAACATCCAACCCATCTTTGGCCCTCTGTTTAGGGTTAGGGTTACAGCTTGGTTAAAGTCCACCCCCTTTTCACCTGTTTGCACCACCCAAATTGAAAATAGAAATAACACAAAAACTGTAATGCCAACATGTATGAGTCTTCATTTGAAATTTGCCTATTTCTTATGTGGCTAAAACAAAACCCAACCCTAACCCTAGATGCTGGTGACCTGGTGGATGTTAAGACTAAAGACCAAAGATCTTAATTTACATGTGATCTATATGTGTATATTGAACTCAGATTCATTAAAATGCAAATATTTTTCCCCATTATTAAATCCCCATTCAATCCAATTTTAATATGCAAATTAGTTTAGTATGGTCAGCAACAGTATGGCTGTCTTCTGCCAAGTGAAGCACTGCTGCTGAATGGGCTCCATTTTATTTTATTTTTCATTTTTTGAGCAAACATTACTGGTGCTAACTGTATCTTTTGTCAGGCTTGCTTGAGTTAGTATGAAGAGACAGATTTATGTGAGCTTTCATCTTTTGGGATCGATGCTTTTTGAAGTCATAGCTCCTGGGAAGCTTGTACTCTGACTGTTCTGGCAGCACCTGGGGTGGCTGTGGCTCAGGAGATAAAGCATGGCGTGTACCAATGGGCTCCTCCACTCTTCTTGTTGAAGTGTCCCTGGGCACAATACTCTATAGTTTGGAACAGAAGATGACTTAGACCTCACAGGGCTAAGACATGGTATCAGCGTCTGCCTGATGCCCATGTGAAATGTAACTTCTTCAACATCACTAGCCTAGCCGCGCAGTGTTGACTCTATTGGACTGTTATCATTTTCTAGTTAATACTGATTAGTAACTCGTCATTGACCAACCCAAGCCAGTGTACTCCTAGTGCCAGTCCCAAGCTTGGATAGATGGGGAGGGTTGCATTGGGAAGGGGATTTGCCAAATCAAACATGCGGATTGTCAAGAATGAGATTTCCATACCATATCGGTCGGGGCTGGTTTAACAACGGTCACCTCTGGTGCTGTTGGCCAACAGGGTGCCGGTGGAAACTGTGCTACTGTTGGCCGAAGACAAAGAGAGGAGGAAGGAGTGTTGGGAGGCAATGAGAGAGAAGGAAAGGCAGGAATGTAGAGGTGAGAGTAGGGACTTTAAATGTAGGGACTATGACTGGTAAAGAGAGAGAGCTGGGTGATATGATGGAGAGAAGGCAGATATATTGTGTGTGCAGGAGACCAGGCAGAAGGAAAGCAAGGCCAGGAGAATTCAGGAGGCCAGGAGGTGGATTCAAACTGTTCTGCCATGGTGTAGATAGGAAGAGAAATGGAGTAGGGTAGTCTTGAAGGAAGACTATGTGAATAGTGTTGTGGGTATGGTGTTAAGGAGAGAAATGCAGAAGGACAGAGGGTAGTGGATTTTGCGAAAAGGATGGAAATGGCTGTGGTACTTTAACAAGAGGGAGGAACATATAAGGTGGCATATAAGAGTGGAGGAAGGTGCACACAGGTGGACTACATCTTATGCAGAAGGTGCAGTCTGAAAGCGATAGGAGACTACAAGGTGGTTTCGGGGGAGAATGTAGCTAGGCAGCATCGGATGGTCATCTGTAGGATGAGTTTGGAAATCAAGAAGAAGAAGCGAGTGAAGGTAGAGTCAAGGATAAAATTATGTAAGTTGAGACGAGCTCAAGAGGAGGGACAGTGGATATACTGGACAAAGGATGTTGAAGATGGAGCTGCCAGGCAGGAGGAAAAGAGGAAGACCACAGAGAAGGTTCATGGATGTAGTGAAGGAGGACATGCAAAGGGTTGCTGTGACAGAGAAGGATGCTGGGAAAGGGTGAGATGGAGGCAGATGATCCGCTGTGGCAACCCCTAAAGGGAACAGTCAAAAGAAGAAGAAGAAGAACTCCTTGTTGACCAGGTAGCAAGCTACATAACAAATATTTCCATAGATTTATTGCACTATTAGCTTTGTATCGAGTACTTATCAAGATGAGGTAACCTTTAAATGTCCCAGTCAATACTGCACTGACTCAGACTCTACACAAAATGTCAAGAGCACAAGGTGGGAGTGTCCAATCCTGAGATATTTTGGCTTCACATTTAGGAAGTTGTAATGTCTTTATGTCTTTACACACAGTCGATGTTCAGGCTGAGGTAGCACAAGTTTTATGTTTCTTTTTCATTGCAGCTGTATGAATTACATTGTGAATACAAGTGTCCAAAGTGAGTTTCATCAACAGGGTGTCTGAGCTCAGAGCTGCTTTTCTACTGTGTTGAAAGGAGCCAGTGGAGTTCTGATCAGTTCTGATCAGGATGGTCATAGTTATCTTCCTTTGGATGTTTTCTAACTAGTAAGAGACCTGGGGATGTACTCAGCACACAGTGGAGAGATTATATATCCCATCTTGTTGTGGAAGACCTCGAGAGAGGATCATGTAGACTAATTTGGCATTCTGGTTGAATGGAAGAAATTTGATACATTGATGTATTTTTTGGGGTATGTTCTTAAATCTTTTTGCTTATCTTTCTGTTTTCTTGTCTCCCCAGGTCAGTTCTACTACCTGATCCAACCCTTTAAGTTGACCTACGATGAGGCGGTCAGGGCATGTCAAAAAGATGGTGCTCATATTGCCAAGGTTGGCCAGATGTACGTTGCCTGGAAGTTGCTGGGCTATGACCGGTGTGATGCAGGTTGGTTGGCCGATGGCAGCGTCCGTTACCCCATCTCCCGCCCACGACGACGTTGCAGTCCCACCGAAATTGCTGTTAGGTTCAGTGGCTTCCCTGACAAGAAGCATAAGCTGTACGGAGTGTACTGCTTCAAGGGCCACAACTGAGCTACAGCACACATCCAGCAAACACCTACATACACAAGCATGCACCAACACATACACTAATGAACATAATAACGGAGAGAAAAAGACACAGAGGAGGGAATTTGGACGTATGAAAATACACATTCAAACTGTGATGCTTTATTTCATGGAAACCTTAAGACATTTGTCAGACAGATCCATGTTGTGCTTTGTAAACTGGGACCTGACACTTACAAGGGATAGTTTACACATATTTAAGGTTTATATTATTTAACCAATGCCTTTGAGCGGGGTGGGCAGGTTATTGTGGGGGTCGGAGGATATCACAGCTACAGCCATACTGTCATTTACGAATGGACTAGGCTTGTCAAAGTCTGAATTGAGAACAGTTAAACAGCATAAAGTCTCATGGTCGGACTGATACTTTTGGCGTTTATCTTGTTTTTGTTCAAGACCTGGAACAACAATACCATGAAACCAAACAAGACAAAAACAGAAAAAGCTCAGCTACTGTCACTTGTCTGAAAGTAATACAAGCCTAGCACAACTAATCCAATCTCTGCTGTCCATTGTTAACAAGGTGCTAAGACAGGTACTTTGTAATTCATCCTACCATCCAGTATTTTATGTTTTTATACATTTGTGATGAACCAAACATTAGTCTCATGACCAAAATGAATAAGAAATCATTCAATTGTTAGCATTGTTTATGTTTTCTAAGTATGTAGAATGTGATAATCTAGAAATGTATTTCTGTTATTTTTTTGATATACTGTAGAAATACTTAGATTATAATTTTTATCTTTCTGGCCAAACTGTCCAAGTCTCTTTGGTTTACATGAAACATACAACAACGGTGGAAAAAGACACCACAAAAAATGATTTTGCACTGAACATATAGAATATGAAGCATAGAGGAGAGAAGACAAGGCAAACAGTAGTTCGCCCATTGCAGCAATACAGAATGCCTGGCATGAATAAATACATTGCAGTGCTAGAGTATGTTTTGTTCTTCAGAGCATGACTTAGCTTCAACAAGCACACAGCAAAACTGCTCTTAGAGCAGATCTACTCTTGCTATCTCTTTAGCTACTTATAGGCCGCTATTTTTGATACAAATGCCATAGATTCTCCTAGTTGGCAGAGCCAGGCTTAGTCCTGCTTGTGACTCACTCATTAGCCTCACAGCACTCCCAATGCAACCTGAAGGGACAATCAAAAAAAGTCTATTACCTGGTATTCAGTTGTGAGTTGGATCTTCAGCGTGTTTTTATGAAGTCATAGATGTCTGCTCTCTGCACAGAGGGACAAAGTGTTTGCTTAACTAACATTTAAATTCAAGTTTTCTACTTCATTCCTCTCCTATAATGGTGCTAGCTGTGCCAAACCAGGATTGTGGCCAGCACTGGAAAATTTGGATTTAAATCCAGGTTATAATCAGGGTAAAATATTGGAGTTATTTTGATCTATTTTTGTCAACAAAACAACAAAACATGCTTCTTTAGCGGTGTCACAATAGCAGAAATGTGGTATCCGTACCACCAAAATTACAAAATTCTCTGTACCAAATGCAAAAAAAGCGAAATAGTAAATGTATGTATGCTAACCGACACGCCCAATCACTGCTACTCACACAGTGAGTTAATGTTTTAGCCTGAATAAGCTATGTTAGCCTTTGTTAACTTTGTGGACTTAAAAAGTCTACAGTACCTTCAACAACTATACTATAAAACAACAAGTAGGCTACCACTTGTTTTCATAATTTTTGCATCAACTTGATACTTAAGTTCTTGTGACATGATTAGATAACATTTTTTCTGTGACATAGACAAGACTAAGTAAGGGTGCATGAAAACTTAATGATCACATTATTAAATCTCACTTTATTTTTCTTATGTAGATCAAAAAAAGGAAGAAGTAGGAAGTAGATACCCAGATGAGCAATGGGGATGAGCCAGTGGTCTTACTGACACTTCTTCCTGAGAAACAACAACTCCACTAAAAAAGAAAGCTTGCTTAAACGTCACTAGATTTGTTGCTAGGCTTTGTTAAAAGGGTCATTGCTGAATGGGTTTCAAAAGTTGTCAAGAGAAATTGGCAAAACAATTTAATCATGTCTTTGTTTTTATTGACAAGAGACAAAATTGAGACTAAAACTAATATGTATCCTAATATGTATGCTTTTATGAAAAAATTAAGACTAACACTAGATCAAAGTGTTCAGAAAACCCACTAATGGATACCAGATAAAAAATAAGGTGCTGAGGTTAACAAAGAGAACACTTTGTCACCGAATTACATAGTAATGCATGTAGAGCTGAAGTCACAAATGGAACTAAGCCAGGTCCTGAGTGAGCATGGTTTTCCTGGCAGCGCCTGGTTCCCTGATTGCTATCTAAGCTCTGCAAGACTCAGCCATGAAGTGGCCAACCTGCCTCAGAGTTCAGTGATCAGACACAGCAGGCCTGCAGCCAGCCTGCACCAGCCTGCAGAATGAGACAGAAATACAATACATTCAAAATACCAGTAATTCCTGCAAGGAGCCACTAAGGGTTTCTTCCATTTAAGGGTATAACAGTAAATGGTGCACACTGACCAAGCGTAAGATCACTGTACACAGCCTAAGCTGGCAAACACTTGGCTTTAGGTAATCCAGCTGGGCCTGGTGCTGGGTTAGCTATACTTGGCTCCTCAAGTCACTGCACAATCAGAGTCCTGCTATACTTATCTGAACAAAAATAGGTTCCTGTAATGATCAGACACTAATGATATGGAAGATCAAATGGTTTTATAGCTGTGAAGTAAAAGCTTACTAAAGATCTGTTGCAGTGTTGTAAAACTAAATTTATTCCTTTTGTGTTATTGTATTAATTTTAATTATTGTAAACCATTTGCAAAAAATTACAACTGATTAAAGGAATATTTGGACATTTATGGAAGTGCAAACTTATGGAAAGAGTTAGAGTCGCCACACACAGCTGAGTAATAGTGAAATCTCATTACTCCCTATAAAACCAAGATATTTCAGTATAGAAACAATATAATGTGTTAATCAGTAAGATTTCTAGTTGCACATTGATACCGAGCTCACATCAGTCCTTTAAATTTAAGGTAACCACAAGCTCATTAGCTTAGCACAGAAAAAGACCTGAAAACAGGGGGAATCACCTAGCCTGGTGTTATCCAGGATTAAACAAAAGATATTTAATGTAAATAAGCAAGACTAATATATACTCGGTGCTAAATGAAAGTCATTTTCCCCTTTATGTCACATAATTCATATTTATTTTTTATAGTTCAGCTGTTTGAATCTATGTTAAATGAAGCTAATTATGAGAGTAATTTGCTAATTAGTTGTCCAGTATTTCTAGTTTAGTGTGGCCTAGGTAACTGTTTACATCTGTTACTTACCTTATTTAGTATTTCACATTTAACCTAGCCAGGTTATCTGTTTCTACCATTTACTAGTCTGTATTCTGTGAAGCTAATTTTCACATAATTGTCAAGAACATCAAATTTTGGCTGTTTCCACCTGTTACTAACCTTTATTTTATGCTAAGTGAAGCTACTTGTCTCCTGGTTATCCAGCACTTTGTATTTAGTGTACAGATATGAAAGTGGTATCAATTTTTTCATGTCACAAGAAAGCAAATATCTGTGCTTTCCAAAATTTCAAGTATTCCTTTAAAGGTCTTTATTTTGTATTGTACTGTTTTACTGATGTTCTCCAGGAACCGCAGCATACAAGAAAACCTTAGGGACCTACCGACAAAAGGGCAATAAAACAATAAAACAATAAAACAGTGACTCCGCCTCTGTTGATTTACACAAGCATCACTGAGTTTGCATATTACCCAAAATACATTACAACAACTAATGAGCAATCACACTGCAGTTCCAAAGGAAAAGAAAAGCCAGCAAAGTTCATGTCAGCCATAGCTGGCCTATTATTCGTTAGGATGGGTGTTTGCAGAGCTGTAGTTCTTGGGTAATGCTGTAATGTGCCCAGTGTGTTCCCAAAGGGAGGGGTGATGCTTACATGAAAATGTTTTCCCAGCAGAAACACTGAGGCCATTCATGGTGCTGCTTCAGTTAATTCTGTAACTGACGTACAGCATGTTGCCAAAGTAAATGACTGCTTCAAGGACTGAGTGTTGGGGAAGTTGGTGGTTTTCATGCTGGTTTCAAGAAAGCTGTTTGTTTCACCACGACAAGGATAACACAGCTGCCAGAGCAGTTTATCAGCATTTACTCCAGCTGTCTGCAAATAGGCTGATAAAACACTTCTACACCAGAGGTGCAAAGGTGAAAATGTATATGTAACAATGAAATTGATCATTAAACTATATGTTTCAGGATAGCAAACATCTTTTAACTCCACTGCTGTTTAGACTACAGGAAGTGCCAACTGCTGACTCTCTTGTACCCGAGCTTAATGATGATGATGGTGATGTCTAAATTAAGAGCTATTAAAGGACTGAAAAAGATATCAGTGAGTCACAAAGATTTCCCCCTTCATAACAGCTGTATAGGGGTTGAATTCTTTTTCTTTTTTTTTTTTTGTAACTCATCTGAAAAATGGAAACAGGCATGGCCGCTTTGACTGAGAGATGTTCGGGAACACCATGATTAATTTGAATTGTGAACTTGACCTCTCCGCTGCATTTGTGGTGTTTTGCCTTTGAGAGCATTTTTAAAGGAACTGACAAATAGAGCAAGTAGAGCAGGTTGTCTACTACTCGGAAGGTTGGTGGTTCGATTCCTGGCTACCCAAGTCTGCAGGCCGAAGTGTCCTTGAAAACACTGAACCCCGAGTTGCCCCCAGTGTGCTCATCGGAGTGTGAATGTGTGAGTGAATGTTAGGATAAAAAGCACTTAGGAAGGATTTTAAATTCAATTCTGGATTTAGCAGGTAGCCAATGAAGAGAAGCTAATTTGGGAGAAATATGGTCTCTCTTTCTAGTCCCTGTCAGTACTCTCACTGCAGCATTCTGGATTAACTGAAGGCTTTTCTGGGAGCTTTTAGAACAATAATGAATTACAATAGTCCAGCCTAGAAGTAATACATGCATGAACTAGTTTTTCAGCATCACTCTGAGACAGGATGCTTCTAATTCTAGAGATATTACACAAATGCAAGAAAGCAGTCCTACATATTTGTTTAGTTTGCACGTTGAAATTAGAGGTCATCCAGGCCTTTATATCTTTAAGACATGCCTGTAGTTTAGGTAATTGGTGTGTGTCATCTGGTTTCATGGATAAATACAGCTGGGTATCATCTGCATAGCAATGATCCAGTGTGTGCATCTTTTATATACAGTCTATGGTTCAGGCAGGTAACACAAGCTATGCTGTGTCATGCACACTAACATGTCTTACTCTTCTCACGTCATATGCCAAACACAAACACACCCGATTTGGACATGTATTTAGGCTGGAAAATTTCTCATCTGCCATCCTTCTGACAGATCGGTGCTGTTTCAGCCCCTACAACACTCCAGCATTCCTTTATAGGCTGACAGGGGATAGTTACTCTTCCCTCTCTGTGTTTTTATTTATCATACAGTATTTTCTGAGGGTGATGAGCTTGGAGCCTAAACACCAAAGTCAATCATTTCAAACATGAGTGCTCTGACTGATCCATCTTTGTTTATTCTTACTATGGTCACTAGTATTATTTAGATGTTATTCTCATCTATGACTGGGCAGATGGCAGATAGATCAGCAAATCCAGCTAATGTTATCATTTACAAACCGTGGCTTTTTGCATAGTATAAGTGTTACATATTTTTTTTCCACAGAAAAGCAGCAAGGCATTCAGATGTCTTGCTTGTTCACCAAAATCCTGTTTCCTGATGCCATCATTAATCCTGGAAGTGACACATTCCTTCTGACAGCAGCATGAAAGATTTCCAACTCGAATTAATGTTAACTTTACGCCTACATCACCTGTAAATGTTACATCAGCTCACCTTTTTAGAAATGTCAGCTCCTGTTTGCAAGTTTGCGTCAGTTTTTTTTTTTTTTTGCCACTGCTTGTCTAATTTTAGTTGTACTCAGTAAGTTTAGTGTATAAATGTGTTTCTTCCATGAAGTGCTAAGGTCATAACATTACAGGCAGACACATAATGTTACTGAATGTAAGGCGCTTCTTATTTCTGGTGGAAACCTTGACTATTTGGAAGCTGCAGGTCACTGAATAAGACTTTGCATTGAAGCACTAATTAGTACATTTTAACATTTGTCAGTGATACAAATAATTGTTTACTTTTCTTAATAATTAAAGTTAAAATTAAAAAGTTCTTGTTTTGAAAGATCGCTTTCATTACACTTTATAAAAATATTTCATCAATAAATATATTTCATCAATGTTTTCATTGGTGAGTTTAACAATGCTACAAACCCCAAACATTGAGCTTAAAGATGACAAAATGTTCAGGGAAGAGTGATGTGATGATAATTCTCCATGGATTTGTTACTATGAGTGTTACATGATGCACAGACATTTCATCCAAAAGGAAATGCTGGGATTTGCTGACAGTAAGAAAACTAAAGAAAACCAGACTATTTTAAAATAAAACGACACAAACAGGACAAGTTCTGTTGGAACAGCTTCTATTATTGCACAAGCAGCTGACAATGACACAGAAACTAGGGTTATGAACAGTGTTACAGTAACTCAGTTGGAACAAAGATTACATAAAAAGCCCTTGTGCCACAGAGACAATAAAACCCTTTGATCACATGGTGTAAGAGACACTAAAAATGCAAACTGTATACATTAACAAACAATATATAAAAGAAAAATGTATGAAGGACATGAAAACAAGGTGAAATGCACAAAAAAAAAAAAAATTATGGGGCACAGAAGGTCATCTTCATTTGCTTCTTATACATTCCCTTATTCCTTGGATTAAAAATACAGATTCCGGATCTGTATCAAAGAACAACATGAGTGGATGTATCTGAGATCACTTCCAACCTAATAATGAGGAGCGTTTTCATGGACAATTGAGGGAGTTGATTTTGAGCCACAGCACAATAAAATGCATCAACAACAAGCTATACAAAACTACAGGACACCACTATGCAGGCATGATCTCAATGATAACATGATCTCTATAAGAAACAACATGACCAGAGTCTGTAAACAGTAGAGAAGTCATCATTAGCAGAATCACTTCAGTTCCAATGACCTTTATTTAATATCACAGTCCATTCATAGTTTTAAAGTATACAATAAATTAAAATCTTATGGCTTCATATAGTATCTATATTATATATCCTATGATTAATAGCCACAGCACAGAGACACCACACCAATCATAATGATCTACTCTCCCCTTTGTGTGCATTAAATCTCAAAACTTTTCTCAGCTAAAATATTTTGCACAAAATCCTACACAGGCAAACAATGAATACCAACGAGTTTGAATAGGCTGGCAAATTAAAAATGTTTTAGGTTTGAGGTGATGAATTCTTGTTCTATTTTTTTTTTTTTTATATCAGTGACAATATCTGGGCTAGTTTGTATGAAATAAACTACAAATCTTTCAACTGATCACTTTGTATGTGCTGTATGTTGGAAATTAAAGTTACATGCGACTAACCGATCAAGTGGTCTAAATAATGTATGCACGAATTTAACCAGCAAATAGGAAACCCTTGGAAGCTTGGATGGCAGTAATGATGTGCCAGGTGAGGATACATGACAGACAAAAAGTTCAAAGCTGTCATTTTTCATAGTCTTGTTCAAGAACTGTTAAAATGTTTCAATTTTACTGTTTTTCATTATAAAAGTTAATTAAATAACATTTGAATCAGCTGTCATTAGGCATGGTCTATAAAGTTATCATGCTACTAAACAAAGTTTGAGCTTTGTTTAGTAGCATGATGAGTTTAGACATCTGACTACATTGGTTAGCTCAAAAAGAAGAACTTGTGAATATAAACTTATTTTTTTTAATAAAAAATTCTCCACAGTTGCAGTCTTACACGCCTCTCTGCAGCTTCTCTCCTCCTGCCACCCCCCCCCCAAAACCCCATCCCTGTAGAGACTGTGTCTGTTCCCAGACCACCAAAAAATAAACCAAAAATCAGCAAAAAGCAAATTAAGCACAAAAATTTCCAAAGAAAGAACAGTATAACATCCTCAACTGCACCAAAGAGTAAAACTGTTAAATGTGGACTATTAAACATTAGGTCTCTCTCTTCTAAGTCCCTGTTAGTAAATGATTTGATAATTGATCAGCATATTGATTTATTCTGCCTTACAGAAACTTGGTTACAGCAGGATGAATATGTTATTTTAAATGAATCAACACCCTCGAGTCATATTAACTGTCAGAATCCTCGAAGCACAGGCCGCGGAGGAGGTGTAGCGGCAATTTTCCACTCCAGCTTACTAATCAACCAAAGACCCAGACAGAGTTTTAATTTTAATTCATTTGAAAGTCTGACTCTTAGCCTTGTCCACCCTAATTGGAAATCTCAAAAACCAGTTTTACTTGTT
>VUQI01055658.1:0-10384 GCA_015106735.1 Paratilapia polleni | reverse complement strand
TTCACCAGAAGTGTGCTATTAATAAAGCACGTGTAGGTTACACTATGAAAATAAGTCACTATGTGAAAGTTAGTAGTTAGTTAATCAAGCTACACAAGCTAAGATACACAACAAGCACCACTGTGCGATGCAACAGGAAGTGATACCTTACCACAGTCCACACCAAGTGAGAGCGCCACCACCAGAATACCGTGTGTGTGTGTATATATATATATATATATATATATGTGTATATATATATATATATATATATATATTAATTATAATTATTAATGACTTCTCAGTAATTTTCACAATTTTCTTATCTATAGATTTTCTTCCTGTGCCTGTTTTTAGTTAATGATCTGGGTGTTTACAGGCTGAGCCTCACAAACACTAAGGCTGAAATGTGGCCATGTCTTTCTGCAGCTATTAAAACATTAAAGGATTATACAGTATAATTGATTGTGAATCATCCACTGTTCCCACTGTTCCCACTTTTTCCTTACCTCACGCCAACACAGCTGCATGATGTCATAGACGGCGGGTGTGGCCATTTTGGGCCTGTACAGGCGGTGACCCTGTGTAACCATGGTCACCACCTCATGGTTGGGACTCTGTTCAAATGGCATCCGACCCTCTGTGAAGACCTCCCACATCAATACACCTGGATACACAGACACAGGCGATTTTCATAAGAGCACTGAGATGATTAAACTAAGTGGAAAAATGTTCCTGCAGAGTCAAGGCTGCAATGATGTGAAGTCATTACTGTTTGTGATTTACTGCTCACCGTATGACCAGACGTCCGACTTGCTGCTGTATTTACAGAAGTTAAAGACTTCAGGAGGCGACCACTTCACAGGAAACTTGGCGCCCGATGAGCTGGTGTACTGATCGTCCAACACGTATCTGCATTAACGGCATTTAGTGATATCAGATGCTTTTCTTTTCTACATGCTGACTTGATGTGAGTCATTCAAAACTGGGAAATTGGCATGAAACTCATACCTGGCCATGCCAAAGTCGGACACCTTCACCACTAGAGAGTCGTTTACCAGGCAGTTTCGGGCCGCCTTTATAAAAGAAGGAAGAAAGAAAAGAGGAAGGAATCAAAATGCGTGAATAAAAATACTTTAAAGCTCAGCTGCTGGAGTGTTGGGTTAAACAGTTTCCTGAGAATGACTGAATGTGAAGTTACCAGGTCTCTGTGGATGAAGCCATTGGCCTCCAGGTGCCCCATGCCCTCGCAGACATCCAGGCAGATACTCAGCAAGGACCCTTGATTGAAGCTGCCCCGCCGCTGCCTGAGGAAGTTCAGCAGGCAACCCTGCTCCATGAATTCTGTGACGATGTAGATCGGCCGCTGCTGGCTGCACACCCCATACAGCTGCACCAGTTTCGGGTGGGACAGTTTCCTGGAGAGAGAAGTACTTTTGTAAATCAAATTGCCATTTTTTTTCAAGCAGCAATTTCAAATGTTTGCTGGTTAAAGTTGCTCAAATGTGATGATTCACTTCCTTTATTTGTCATATCTGATTGTAAATAGCTGATTTATGAACATGTCCTACGGCAGTTATCACCTAACCTTCTCCTCGACAGGGAAAAGGTGATGTTTTGATTTTCAATGTTGTTGCAGTACTTAATACCCTCCACCAGGTGGCAGCAGAGGTCAAATATGACTTCATACACTTAATATTTGCATTTTAAGAATAGACCTTGGCAGGCAGGGTCATTCATTCCTCCTTCCCTCATTTCTTTCTTGTTTCACATTTTTTTTCCAAACAGTATAACTTACATCATGACTTTGGCCTCCTCGATGAAGTCCTCCTCGTACATGGCTCTCTCCTTCATGGCCTTGATGGCCACTTTGTGCTGAGCTCTCCACTTGCCGAGCCTCACCACTCCAAACTGACCACAGCCCAGCTCCTTCATGAAGGTCAGTTCATTGGGATTGATCTCCCACTTTTCTGGAGTGGAAAGAGTTCAGAGTTACAGGAGCTCAACAAAAGTTCCAAATTTCCATTTGGCCAGATGGGCTTCATTAGATAAAACTTACTTTTTTCTGGCTAATGTTGACTTAACTCTATTACAGAAAAATTGCTTGATACCCAACATGGCAGCTAGCTGCCTAATCTTAGTCTGCTTTGTTGTGTTGTGGTTAATAAAATCCTATCCAAAGCCACATTGTTAGATTTTGTCTTTATGAGAAGCTTGGAGTCTGTTTCGTGCTAGGAGCTGGTCATTTGTTATCCTTGATGATTAGTGGACTCCACTTTTAACTACTCTTACAGTCTTGTTCACTGCTGGATTTTCACCAAAAAAAATCTGTCCTGAGTTGTCCTCCACATAGAGATCACTTCAACGAGAGTCACTGAGTCATTGGTAAGGACTCACCGTAGCTGAAGCCAGCAGTGGATGGAGCTGACTTGTCTTGTTTTCCAACAGGATATCTCAACCTGGCTACAAGACCTGAGAGAGACATGTAAAGAGATCAAAATTGTACAACTGTGAACTTTATTTGAGAGCCCCTCCTCAGTGACTACCCTTCTCACCCTATCTCTAAGGGGGAGGCCCAGACACCTTCAGAAGAAGTTCATTTCCGTCACAAGCATTCACAGTCATATTTTTTGAGTCATTACGTACAGCTTGTGGCCATAGGTGAGGATCGAATGATAGATCAAAGCTTTGCCTTCATGCTCAGCTCTCTTTTCACCACCACAGACCATTACAGCATCCTCATCACTGCAGCATTTGACTCAAATACAAGCAAATGATTACTTTGCCCCTCACTGATACAAGTCACCGAATTTCAGTAACATTCCAAGGTCTCTGGTCACCACGGTGCTGTTACTCCCTGTGCTGTTACTCACATCTTTCTCATGAATTTGAGTATGTTTACGTCAATGCTGGGAGAACTGCATTTCCACCTGAGAAGATCTGGTTCTAGAACTGGTTCCTTTCAGGAAGCGTGGAACCTTGCAAACCAGCTGGCATTTTCTACTGATGTGCAGAGGAACTCTTGTGTCACCCCATGAGTGGAACTTCTTTTGAACTATGAATGTAGACCAGGGAAAATAAAGCAAGATGGCAGACTTTGTGTTATTTACGGATATTGCACAGATGTGTACAATGAGTATGTGCAACCAAATACATGTAAAATGGACCTTTTCAATTGTTTTTCTTTTTTCAACATGCCCATTGCCGACAAAGTCATGGTTCGTACTTCAAGCTCCCAGCAGGGACCAGAATTTCAGGTTGTTAGCATCTTTTTTCAAGTTTTGGTTAGCAAACCAAAACTAGTTCTGCCACTGTGGAAAGTCCACAGGACTGGAGTGCATTAACTAATATGGAAGTGAATCAACAACAGGAAACACTTGGCACATAATACTTTCAGTAGTAAGGTAAAACCTATCACATCAAAAGGTAAGACTTGGCGCTTTTTTGTAGTATCCATTATTTTCTAACTGTACACAACCTTGATTGAGTCGTGGAAGAATAAGTCTTAATTTTAATCAGGTCTACTACAGTCAAAAGAATCATTTCTGCAGTATTTATCTATGCAATATTTATTTGAATAACGAATATTTGTTTATTGGCTCGATAAATAAATATTCATGTTTGCATCATCTTTCTATGTACATGGAAGGGCAAACATGGAAAGAAAGGGGCATGGAGAGCAACAGCAAGAAAGCAAAACAGCAGGCAACGACAACAGATATGACTGATTAAATCAGAAACAGCTTTAAAAGGCTAAAACAGCTTAAATAGCGTGTCCTATAATGACATTAGCCATTGGAACGAGTATCATCTGAGCCTTCAGCAGATGTTGGCTGGCACTGAAATGAGTTGTTATCAGCTGATGTACCAGGACTGCAAGCAGAGCTAGAATTCTTGGCCTGCCTGAACTATTAATCAGTTACCTCCTCACTGATCAATTAGTCCTCTGGGGTCTAAGTCATCTTCAGTGTTTACTGTAACCCTGACCCTATGCTAACAGAATATGTCATTTTTGTTGTTCTTTTAAAATTGCTCTCCCAAGTCTTGGCAATCATGAACAAAAAATGAAAATGAAAAATTATTTACATTTTTGCCAAAAAAGTACTTTCTGCTCGTCTCCAAAACATAGGGTTAATGTTAGGGTTAGGGTGCGTCACCAATGATGTCTTAGCCCTCAGAGGGTCAGAAGAACACCATAAAACAGGTCAGTTAAAGTCACTGTTTAATAGTCTTATCTATCAAACTGTATAAGTTGACAGGTGTAGACTGATGCTTTTCTATGTGTTTGTTGGTTACCTGCTGCGTTGTGTTTGTGGTATTCGATCAGGTCTGGAATGGAGATGAACAGGTGTTTCTCTGCTAGGTAGAACTGTTTTGGTGAGCTTTGTGTCTCCTTGATGTGGTAATGTTTAATAGTTGCACCTCCCTCCCTACAAACACAACATAACCACAATGGGATTTAAAATCAAGGTTATACAAGCTTATATTATATAAAAATATAACTTCCACACATGCAGCATTACCCTGCAGACTTGGTGTAGAGAGAAACGGTGTAGGCTCCTGGGGTGCTAGAGTTTCTCACAACGAAGGCTCCTTCCTTGTCCTGCAGGGAGTGACACAGACAAACAGAGGCTGAAACCTAGATAAGACTTGAGTTAGGGTAGTTTGTGATATTAACATAGTCAAAGATTCTTTTTCTTAGTTTTTGTTTAACCTCTCAACATCCACCAGGTCACCGATGATCTGAATGGGGTAGACCTGCGTTTTGTTTTAGCCACAGACTAAATTGGCAAATTTTCTGAAACTACAAGATATTGCTTTTCAAAAAAAGTTTTAGATTTACAGTTTTTCTGTTACAAGCTTTCCCATTTGGGAAAAAGCAAAAATAGGCCGGAAAAAAAAGGGCCGGATGTTAATTGAACCCTAACCCTAACCCCAGATGGGTTGACAATGGCCTAGTGCATGTTAAGAGATTAAAGAAAACACTGGAGTTCATCTTTTGTTTGAAACAACCTCTTTAAGTCAACTTTCTTCTGATTTGTAAATAGAAGATTTGAACATCAGGTGAGTCTGTGTTCATCTGTGTTCTCAGTAAGAGTCGTGTGCCTGGGATGACCATATTAGGGATTTCCCTTCTCTTTGACATCAGAGAGAGCATAGAGAGAAAAAATCCTGAAACTACTAAACTGTGTTTAGAGCAGTTTGAAGCCTGAGCTTTGGGCTTTGACCTCACCTAAACTTTGGACATATACCATCAGAACAGTTAACAGAATAGGTCATTGATGACCCATCCAGTGTTAGGGCTTGGGTTTGGTTAACATCCACCCATTTTTTTAATAGAACTGTCACCTGTCTGGAACTCCCAAATAGAAAAGGTTTTAACAGAAAAATGGTGGTTATTAAGAGATTAAAGCATTCTGTGAGTTCAAAATTCAAGAGATTTCTAACCCACACAAGAGTAATTCATAGCTTTTATCTCTATCATCTTAGTCAAAGTAAAACAGAAAACCAGCAGGGATGATAAAGGCTACATTTGCTTTACAAGTGCAAGAAACTATTTACATTTTTTGTCAGTGCCTAACAGCTTTATACAGCAATACTTAAGAGTACTATAACACTGCCATGCATCATATTTGCTGTATGAAATCTAACACTTGTTCTTTATTAATTTTGGGTTGCTGATTTCAGAAATAATATTCATTTTGCTCTATCACGTCACATTTTTTTCACAAGTGGCAATCATAACAGATTTTGCCTTGTGCGAGCGTGAGGAGGGTGAAGAAGTCTTTTGTGACCATTAATCACCACCTAAACCATCTCATCTTGGGTTGTGTTGTGAAGTTCTGCTCTAGGTCAATTCTATTCCAATGGTATGGAGGGAGCCACAGAATCACTTTGATGACTGCTACTCCTGTTCCCCTAACCTGCCATCAGCAATGAGACCTATACCACATTCAGATGAAATACCACCTCCCATTTTTACTGGCTTAGTTGATGAGAGAGAAGAGTCTGATGATGTTTAGTCTCCAGATAGTTATTGAAGTTCAGATTGTTGAAATTGCCATCTTTTGTGATTTGGAAAAGCGGGGAAAAAAATTGAATCTGAATGCCATAAAAGATTTTAAAAAGTGGATTTGCATTTTGTGACAAAACTGTACATAACTGAATATTTTTATTGGTATTTTTGAACTCAGCATCATTGAATTAGGTAATATCAACTATTTTCTGGAAAACACCTGAAATGTTATATTTTGATGCAGGACGGTGTAATTAAAAAAATCAAGTGACTTAAAATCAAATATGTGGCAGGAAACTGATGGATGTCCAAATCATCATACTAGGTGGTAACCCTAACCCTATATTTTGGGTAAGGCCCAATAGACTTTTTGTTTTCCCAAAAAGTCCATTTTGGCCTTCTGAAAAAACACATAGAAAAGCGTCAACCTATGCCATGCCTGTCAAATTAAACTGAATTTGATAGATATGTAAACTATTAAAGTGACTATAATGAACTTGCGTTCTGATGCTCTTCTAACCTTCTGAGGTTTAACACGGGATTTATACTCTTGTGTTAAATCTACACCGTAGATACATTGCAACTGCAAACCCTTCTGAAACCCTATGCCGTTACCTACGCTGTAACCTGATGTGTACCTTCCTAGAAATGTAACTACACATGGTGTTGATGTAGCGTACAACGATTGTGATTGGCCTGTTCAGTACAATCAATTCCTTCTATGCATTTCCGGCTACTTTTTTGCCACAGTTTTTGAATGGATCATTGAGACTATAATAATCATCACCTTGGTATAAGGAATAATAATCATAGCGTAAATATAAGGACTCACTGATGTCCGAAAACTCCTGGAAGGAGACTGCTGAAACTATCAGAATGGACGTGAGGGAATGTACAAAGGAGTGAAAAAAAATGTGAGGGGCAAATATGTTTGCCTCTGAAAAAAACTAACCACAACCAAAAGTGGAGACCCAGGAGGGAAAAAAGTCCCAGTATTTTATTTGTTTCTATCGTAGCTTGCACCGCATATAAACCACTGGGACATGACCACAAGGTAATTAAAACATAATGCAGCATGCACAAACATAAATGCTGGCAACAGCTTTGGCCACTTGCACAGGTTACTTTGTAAGCTCTACAAAGATTCACCACAGAAGTCTAAATCAGCCATAAGTCATCATCAGTGACGGCCCCAACCCTAGCACTGAACCCTGACTCTATGTTTGGGAGACAAGCAAAAAGAAAAAATGTGAAAAAGGAAAAGAAGAAATGCAATTAACCTTTCTGCTAAAATTGAAACTTGTTCATTATGAGACCATGAGCCTCCTAGGAACAGACGTCTGTCAGCACAATGTTATCATGAATGTTGCTATCTCCAGGAGAGTAGAAAAATTATTAAAGATCTTCCAATACCTTCTAAGGCTTTTATTAAATAAATGAGCTGGATCAGTTTTTAAGACAAGACTAGGCACTTTTGGGACATTTGTTAGAGAGTAGAAGAGAAAGTAGATTTGGGGACGGAGATGCTGTACTGAAAAACATAAAACCTAAAAACTATATTTTTACATTGTCAGAAGACTGGGGGGAAAAAAAAAATCAATTTCAATTTTACTGTCCAGTTACAGTTACAAGAAGTCACACAGAGATTATAGAAAAATGGAAGGAAACATAAAGGAAATAAGAAAAAACGATGAAGGAAAGTGTGACAGAAGTATACACAGGGAGGGAATAAAGACAAAGAGAAGAACCAGAGAAAGGGAAGAGAACCTAACCTCCTTCCTCAGCAGCTCCTCTGCTTTGTTCCTGTTGATATTTTTACTGTACCAGCTGGGAAAAAAAACAAACAAACCACAACGTGAGGCTTTCTCCAGTCCTCTGTCTGCTTTATGAAATGATGAACTACCAGCTGGCTGAATCCAAACGTCAACAGTAAAATGAGTCTTCACAGACTGAAGTTAGAGGTTAACATGACCAACAGTGAACTGTATCAACCAACTGCGAACAAATATAATTCAAAAGTAAAACATTAGTCTCCAAATGATCACAATTTCTCTTCTACAATTTTTAATCAGTTTACAATGGCAAAAACCGAATTTGCCCTTCTATTGATGACATTATGATGGTGTCTCAAAACAGTTGAAATTCAATAATGGGAGTGCAGCACTGGATGGAAGTACTAATAAAAGACACAGGCAGCCACGAAATGCAAGCTTGCTGTTGGTGAGTACCAACGGTGAGTTATTTACTCATTTACTTTGGCAAAAAGTTACTTAAAAGTTACTTACTTTAATTATTGCAGGTTTTTGTCTGACACATGTATAAATACCCAACACATGATTTTTCATCTATCCGTTCTCATATGTGCTGATTTGTGTCCACGTACACAAAATGAATGTGTTTCGAGGCTTTTTTGTGCACATGACGTCAACAAGGGATGGTCAATTTTTATTTAATTTTTTTTTTACATTAGTTTGTTTTTACAATTTCAGTTTTTTGTTTTCATGTCAGTTTAGTTTCAGTTAGTTTCCAGAGTGGCTTTTAGTTTTTAGTGATAAAAAATGCTCAGGTTTAGTTCAGTTTTAAAAATTAGTTTTGTTCTTAGTTTTAGTTTTTTCTTATAGGGTAGTTGTCAGATTGTAAAATTTAATAAGTTCACTACAGGACATACATCCTACATAATACAATGCAACAATGCAAACAACAGTCTATTATTCGTAGAGATCAGCTCTCATTAAAAAGATGCACTTTTTTGTGCTGACAAATTGACAAAGACTTTGTAAACTCATAACATTTCAGTTCTTTTTTGGTTTCAACTGACATTTTTTTTCATGCTTAATTTTTGTTTTTTGATAACTGAAAGATGTACTCAAGTTAATGCAGTTAACTTATGCAAATAGCTCAAACTGTGGGACCAACCATTAAAAATCGAATCGTAATGTGACATTGCAAAGACTACCTTGCCCACCATGTCCAACATCTATTTGGTAGTTTGCCATGTCCAGTCCAAAGAAAGTGTGCTTGTGTCTTATCAGACTCAGTAAATGGTGGATTTGAACAGCCCTCCGTCAACAAGTCCCAGACATTTGGATTCAGCCAGACATAAAATTGTAACTTTATTGTGGGAAATGATTAACACACTCACCCATATTGAACCAGGTTTCCGGATTTCTTCTCGGTTACATAGTTACTCGGAATGTATCCTTCCTCACTGTGAAAAAACAAACCAATCATCACAAGACACACAAACACATGAGGAAATAGATAAGGATGCCAAAAGACAAAGTTGTTCATAATTTTTTTTTCCCCTCAAGACACCTTTCTGGCACAAATGAAAAGTCTCTCTCTCCTCCAAGTAGCTGGTTTTAGCAGACCTTTACTCCACTGGTTTCCTCTTCATTTTGGAAGAAATTCTGACTGTATGATTTAACTGGTCACTTTTAAAGCACTTTTAAAGGTCTGACCCAAAGCTACACAACACAAATGTTGACCGCATATGATGTTATTGGGTTATCTTATGGGGTCAGGTGCGTTCCAAAGTCCAGACTTAAAAATAAAGTAACCATACTTTTCCTGTCAGAGCGCCTCGACTTGACAACCACCTGTCTGAGGAGATAAGGCTCATTGACCTCCTTCAAATCCAGTGATTCCCACACACTGACTTTACATGGAGTCCATCCACAACATTAGACACTCATGATGTGGATGGACTCCAGAGGATAGCTGTGTTATCACGTCACTGGTCATGTCTCTCTAATATTGTAGAGTTTTTACCTCACTATATCAAACGCGTTGAGATGACTGATGTTGTGCACTGGCGCTATATAAATACAAGCAAACTGATTTGAAAATTAAATCACTCTGCTAGTATTGGTAACATGTTATATAGCGCCAAATCACAATAACAGTCGGCTCAAGGCGCTTTATATTTTAGGATAAAGACCCTACAATATTAGACAGAAAACCCCAACAGTCAGACGACCCCCTATGAGCAAGCACTTGGCAACAGTGGGAAGGAAAAACTCCCTTTTAACAGGAAGAAACCTACAGCAGTACCAGGCACAGGGAGGGGCAGCCATCTGCCGCGACCGGTTGGGGATGAGGGGAAACAGAAGAGAGCAGAGGGAGACAGGACAAAAGACACACTATGGGATAGAGTCAGAGTTTAATAATAACTAATGATAAATTGACACATTTATAATGAAATGATTAATGATTAAATGCAAAGTGGTGTATAGAGTGAAAAGAGGTGAGTGAAGAAGAAACGCTCAGTGCATCATGGGAAGCCCCCAGCAGCCTAGGCCTATTGCAGCTTAACTAAGGGATGGTTCAGGGTCACCTGATCCAGCCCTAACTATAAACTCTATCAAAAAGGAAAGTTTTAAGCCTAAT
>VUQI01055655.1:0-16870 GCA_015106735.1 Paratilapia polleni | reverse complement strand
TTTTCATTTCTTTTGGCATGGTCAATAATTATTTTTTTTATTCCAGTTACTTCTGATGTACTACTAGCACTGTTTTTGCCATCCAGTTGGTCCTATTGCAAGAGGATAGTGATGACCACAGCAATGGTTTTTATACTTTTCCTCGTTAAATAAGATTTGGTTCAGGTGATCACCTCATCAGTACCTTATTAGGTAGAAACAGGTGTGCTTGCGTTGGAATTCAAGAGACATTGGAATGGAATGACTGTCATATATGTAGAGATGCTGATTTCTGAAAAATTTGCAGTGGTCTCTTAATTTTTTCCAGAGCTGTATATATATTTTTATATACATATATAAACATATTTTATATGTGTGTGTGTGGGGAAAAAATAAAGAAAAGTCAATTTTAAGACCAGAAGTGGAAGTACTAACTGCAGAATCAAAAATAATTTCAACAGTTTCATAAAATCTTTGAGAAGAAATTCAAACTTGCAAGCCTGCACTTTTCTGAACTCGATCTCAAGTGCCCACTTCTGATCATGTTTCACTTTTATGCTCTGATCTGATTTAGTAACACAATTATGTTCTATCATACAGATGGAAAGGTGACAGTGGTGGTTTGTTTGTTGCCATACCTCTAAGAAGAACCTTCTCCTAATCGGTAGGCAGGAGGCTGTCATGCTATGCACACACTATTTAGCTGACTAAACAAAACTTACAGGCATTTGCCACCATCTCAAATTATTCACTCACTTTCTGCACCAAACATATTCTGACTCTGTGCTACAGCTGCAGCCGGGAAATTAAACTTCACTCTTTTACCTTGATGACCTTGAAGCTGAGGTGGCGTTTGTACAGCATGATGATCTTATACTCGTCCGTGCCGTCATCGATCATGTGTCTCAGAGTGAGCAGTGTGTCGCGGCTTGACAGCACAGCCTTACGCCAAGCGGGGTCGCTCTCGTGGCAGATTACGAGGTTGCTGCGGTAGTTTGTGATGGCTTCGTACAAGATAGATGCCTCCTCAGTCTCCTCCAGACAAGTAAAGTGATCCTGAAAGAGCAGGAAAGTCATCACGAAGCCCTGAAGGAACACTTTAGGAAAATGTCTTCTCTAATTCTTAGGATATAATTAGAAATTTTAATGATGTACAAATGTGCACTTACAGTAGAATCAGACACAATAGGATGAAAAGCCATTCAAAATGCTCTCACTTTACCTGATGTAATTTGAGGCTCATTCTGACTGCAGGAGCCACCACCTTCTGGAGGAGGTCCAGATCAGCGAAAATCCACTCATCCTTAGTGGCGATGCGGAAGTCGCCTTTAAACAGGGTGTTGAAACCGTACAGAAATGATTCAAGACTTTGTAGAGGAGGGCAGGGGTTTGTGGGGGGGGACAGAGATAGAGAAATAGAAGTTGGATTATATTAATATATTTTAGAATATGAACCACATTAATACTGCAGAGACAGAAGTTTGTTTGAATAATGTGGATGTTTAAAGATTTAGACACTGGCGCCCCCTTCTGGTGTTTCTGTTTAGCACCAGGTAATATGTGCTACATGAAACAAATGCACAATTATTTGTGCATGCACACTCGAATGCAGCACAAACATTCTTATTGTATTTTTAGATAAATTTACGTGTGAGTATTTGATTTTCAGTGGCATGCTGTTATTTTTTCTGGTGTTATTTTATTTTATTTCAGTGGTTGTGATAACTTGTATCGACAGAGCAGAGGTCTCTGGCACAACTTCGTGGTAGGCACTGGAAATGATGGGTGCATCACTTCATCTGCCTCTCTTCCTACCCTTATGCACCCATCACTCTGGAACAGGGTAAATCTGGCCTCATCAGACCACACGACCTTTTTCCAGAGTCCAGAGTCCAATCTTTATGCTCCCTAGCAAACGAAGCCTTTTTTTTCCACTGATAAGTGGTTTTCTTAAGGCTACACAGCTGTTTAGTTCCAGTCCCTTAAGTTGTCTTTGCATTGTGCATGTGAGAATGCTCTTACTTTCACTATTAAACATAGCCCTGAGTGCTGCTGTTGATTTTTTCCAATGTGATTTCAGTGATCTCTGATCACAATCATTCAAGATTCTTAACCCACTTTCAGTAGATTCAGGCTCTTACCTATTTGCTTGGTTGAATCCAGGCAGTGTGTGAGTGCTGTTCTTTGAGCCGGACCAGGCTTACCTGTTGGACATGTTGTGTGATGCTGTGCCGAGGGATCTCCTCCCCAGGACGGAGAGAGCATACGATAGAGTGACCAGAGGAGAGTCTTCATCACTGTCCACAGGCTGGATATAAATACAAACACAAAGATGAAGGTGATGGCATATGGGCCAAAGAGAAATGTAAGTACAGATTCTGTATTAGCCCATGATGCATTACGAGTGTTGCATGAGAATTTGTCAGATTTCTAAATAAATAAAAACAGAATGATAATCAACAAAACTCCTTAAAGTAGAGTTAAAGATTTACTGTTTCAGTCTTCTCAAATGAGACTTATTTGCTGCTTTTCCTCTTCTATCAGTATTTTAAGGTTTTGTCTTGTTGGCTGATGACTATAACTGCATTAAGTTGCAGTGGAGAGAAAAATGACACTCACAAGCTGAAGTTTAATAAAACAGTCTTAATGGGATGTACCGTCTCCATTTTCCCAGCACAGTACTGGATCCACTCCAGGTAGACATTGCAGAAGCTGGCGCGTGTCACCCCCTGCAGGCAATGCACGTAGTCTTCATCGATCTTCACACTAAAGACCTGAGGGTCGCGTTCAATGTGGTGCCACTTGGTGTAGGACTGCAGCGCCTCCTGAATTGCGACATCTTTGAGCCAGGTGGACAGTTTGGGAGAGTGGACCAGGTAGTAGATAACACTCTGAAAAGGAGATGGGGATGGAGGGGATCAGTAAGAAGTAAGATAATACTCACAGAGAAAGCAAAAAAGGAAGACGTGCTCTTGTACATGTGCACTGCTGACCATATCTGGAGTCCCTTATTGGCATGCTACTATTTGTAATGGTGATTAATGAATAAGATGCTGGTTTATCTGCCATTTAAACTGCTTAACCTTTGTGCAGAGCCTGTTGAGATGAGTGGAATATTCAATTTTCAGTCTGCCTGTTAAGTGAGGCTGATTGAATATGTCAGAAGTGGATGCATTATTAAAACTATGCTGGGTTCCCTTTAATAGCGATGATTCATTTGAATTTACTTAGAGACGACAAAATCTGACCTTAAGTGGAAAGCACATTAACATGTAAGAACAGTAACTGCAGGTTTCTTTGGACTGAGTCATCACTTTCTGTTGTCTTATCTGAAAACATGTATTTATACCAGATGAAGCTGGTTTTGTGCTAACATGCTAACTGTCTCATGCAAAGAGGGAGAAGTAAGACATTCTCCCAAACCGGGTATATGCATCATAATGTGTATGTACCTGGTACACCAGAGCACTAATATTATGTAGAAATACAGATGATGGGAGGTGTGATCAAGAAGCTGCACAAAGATCAAACATCAACTTCTCTTTTAAACAGTGCATTGAAAATGCTAGTGTTTTAGCCAAATCAACTCAGTGTTCACACACACAAAGCCTGCCTCACTTGCGTGATTTTCCTATCTGTGAGTTTGCCCAGGATCTCTGTTTTAACACACGGGAGGTGATCCAGTGCACATCGTAGAGGCACAAGTCCAAGGGAACAGACCAGGGCTTCCACTGAATGAGCTAAACCTAAGACATGCAAGATGGTCATGCAAGCCGAGATGGTCAAATTTAAATCACATGCATACAAATACTCTCTGCTCCTGGAAGTTTCAGATTGGAGAGTAAATGTACCTTCAGGTAGTAGGTGATGAGCAGCTTTCGAAGGTCGTACACTTGCAGCATGGTGGCAGCATTGTTCTCACTGATGCTGTAACCCTCCAGAAGGTACTTGGTGGCCATCACCTCCCAAGCCAGCCAGCGCAGGTTGAAAGCAGCGTTGCATGACAGCATGTGAGGCAGGTGGCCCGGCTCGCAGCAGCAGCATGCGTCATCTTCCTCCACGCCCTCTGTGATGGCCTCCACCTCTCGCTGCTGACAGTATGTGCCTTGGATGGAGAGACATGAAGTCATCAGTAAGACAGCAAAATATCTTGTCAGGGATATGATGGGATGTCTGTGCTTTACCTCTGAACTCTAAACCCCTCAGCTGGAAGGTGACCAAACCATTGCCAATCTCGATGAGGTGGACCAGGGCGTTGAGGTAGTCCGAAGCCAGAATGAAACAGTCCCCGGCGCTGTAGTTGCCCCATCGGCCCAGCATGAGGTCACCACAAAGTGAATGCTGCAGTGAGCGAGTCAGGTATTCATAAAAGATGGAGTTTAAGTTGTTATCGTCACAACCTGCGAAAGAAAAAGAGCCGGAAAAGCAGATAAAATGTGTCTGCTGCCACCTCTGATACGAAAATACAACATGCTCATTGTGTTGGGGGTAAATTAAACACATTCAAGAAATGATAATCCAAGTTTATTTAAAACTTTTATCTAAGTAACTGCTTGATATAGAGAGGACAGCAAATTAAACAAAAGTTCAGCATGTTAATGATGCAATTGCAGTTAGAAAGAACTCACCTGTCTCCTTGTCCACCTGGGACATCAGCCTGCTGTTGGAGTTGTCAATACGCTTTGTGCTGCAAGGAACACGAAAAACAGAAGTCAGATGGCACCATCTGTGCAATGTTGACAAAGCATTCCCGTATGTGCTTACACATCAGGTCGAAAATAGCTAATACAATACATCATAAAATCATGTATGGACTGTATTACTATTAAACCGCATGCTTTTTGTTTTGTTTCCACAGCCCTCCAATGCACATGACACTAAATATTTCAGGACAAAACTGCTCTGCTTTGAGTGTTTTGCTGAACTTTTAGCTGTCATGTTCTATCGGTGTTTGGCTTCACGGTGACGACTTGAGCAAATACTTCCTAAAGATTCAACTGACTCGAGCTGAGGTGATGCTGTCAGTGATTTCAGTGTTTCAGGACAAACACCGACAGCGTCATCTAAATATAGTCACAGGGTGAGTTTGCACATCAAAGCTGTGGGAGTATTTTTGGAGTGCTCTCAGCGAACTGAATACACAGTCTCTCACATCAATAAGTAAGAGGGAACAAACACACTTCACTGTGTAAGTAACTGTGAGTGAGATACAAGGGGAGCTCAGTTCAAAAGGGTAAGATTGATTGCTCCTTCAGTAAATAAAAAACAGATGTGGAAAATACAAACTGGACAAGGAAGTCACGACTCAATATTTTCTGACTATCCTACCATGTAAAAGCCTAACCACGGACAAGTGCTGCAAATGAGCTGTGACTAGAAATCCTACACACATTGTATAGGGTCAGTGTTTTTACGAAATACATGAAAAAAAATGCAGAAAAATGTTTTAAAACAGGAGATGAATACTTTGATCGAAAAAAGCTACAGTGATGTGAAAAAGAAAGTTTTCACAGGACTCTATGCAGTTCTGTAAAACTCAGTACACCTTTACTGCTTCCATAGGAATTAAGAGGGTGAGTAGCAGCCAGGTGCCGCTTATCAAATGCACTTGAATAACTGATCATCAGCAAGTGTGAGCATCTCTGTAAAAGCAGATATTTTGGCAGTTTGCTGGCCTGGAGCATTCAGGTGTGTGTTAACACAATGCCATAATCTTCCCAGGAGTGGACGTCCCAGCAAATTCACCCCAAAGTCAGACCAAACTGCAAAAAACCCAAAAGCTACATCTCAGACACCACAGGCCTCAGTTAATATGTTAGATGTTAAAGTTCATGACGATATATTAGAAAAAGACTGAACAAGTATGGCTTGTTTGGAAGGGCTGTCAGGAGAAAGCCTCTTCTCTCTAAAAAGAACATGGCAGCATGGCTTAGGTTTGCAAAGTTGCATCTGAACAAACCACAAGACTTCTGGAACAATGTCCTTTGGACAGACGAGACCAAAGTGGAGATGTTTGGCACGTCGTTTGGTGAAAACCAAACACAGCAAACACTTCATATCAACTGTCAAGCACGGTGGTGGAGGGGTGATGATCTGGGCTTGTTTTGTAGCCACAGGACCTGGGCAACTTGCATTCATTGAGTCGACCATGAGTAAATGTGAGGCCATCTTTCCAACAGCTAAAGCTTGACCAAAACTGTGTAATTCAACAGGACAATGATCCCAAGCAGATCTACAACAGAATGAAAAGAATCAAGGTGCTGCAATGTCCCAGTCAAAGTCCAGACCTCATTGAAATGCTGTGGTGGAACCTTAAGAGAGCTGTCCATAAACAAATGCCCGCAAATTGCAATGAAGTGAAGCGATTTTGTAAAGAAGAGTGGGCCAAAATTTCTTCACAATGAAGCAAGAAACTGATAAAGTCATACAGAAAATGACTGCTTTGAGTTATTGCTGCTAAAGGTGGTTCTATAAGCCACTGAATCATGGGGTGTACTTGGTTTTTCACAGGACTGTGAAAACTTTCTTTTTCACATAACTATATGTAATTTCTTAAAACAGCTGGGCACTGTAGTTTTTAGTTAACATTACTCGGGCAGAATGACACAGTACAATTGTTGGGGACTATTTTTAGCTGTGGATGAACACATATTTACAGCAGCTGTTCCATTGTAACAAAGGACCACGTAACCCAAACTAAGAGTGTAGCTCATTTATTTGTTTTTCATTAGAAACAACAGTTCTGCATTACAGAGAAAAAGGCTACCCTAGGCAAGCTAAAAACACTTGTTTTTGCCTTTTCATGAGTTTTGTTGACAATCAACCTGTTCTTTAATTAGCAGCTTTTCGATAGTTCCTTAATCTGGACTCATACTGCGACATCTGAGATCCTGGCTGTTCGAGAGACTGACCCCACATTCACTCCATTTCCTCAGCAAAGCCTTACTTGTAGTTTCGCTCCCAGAACTTAATGGGCCGCGGATAAGAGGAAATGAAGATGGCACTGCCCAGGAAGGGAGCAAGTGGGGTGTAGAAGACTGTGGTGAGCAGAGTCTGGAGCAGCAGCATGGCTGAGTCTGGACACACACACACCAGTCAAGGAAAGAAAAAGTAGGTACTGATACACTTTCACACACACACACACACATACACACACACACACACACACACACTCGTTTTGACATCTTAGTGGGGAACTCCATTGACTTAATGCTTTCCCTAGCCCCTTACCCTAACCCTAACCATCAGAAATGAATGCCTAACCCTAACCCTTACCCTAAACCTAACCATAACCTAATTGTAACCCTAACATTAAAACCACATTTTGAGCCACAAAAATGCTCAAACATGCCTTCAAATTCTTGAGGACCAGCATTTTGTCCACACAAATCACGGTTGGTCCTCACAACTATAATTTTATGCGAATTTTTGGCCTCACAAAGATCTCTAAAGAAGTACACACACACACACATTCAGGTCTTAGAGAAAGGATACGAGGCACAGCAAACGGCTGAGCAAAGGCATGAAAAGCGCTGCCCCAGGCGATCTGCCAGGGAGCGATGTAAACCAGGATGAAATGGAGTTTCAGCAACAGCTCACGCATCTGGACAGAAAGAGAAGCACACAGTCAGTCCTCTGAGAGCCAAGCAGTAGTCACTGTATTAAAAGGATGCTGAACCAGTATTTAACTCACTAATTGCATATAGTCTAATTATTCTGCAAGGCTCATGACAGGCAGATATTAACAAAACACGAGAGGTAAGTCTGTTGATGGTGTCATATTTTGCAACACTTTCTTTGGTTTCTGTCAGCAGTAGCTTGTCCTAAATTAACACACATAAATCACAAATAATATTCTAACACTTTTCAAATTAAAGTTAAATTATGTTCTTGTTACTCTCAATCAGCTTAAAGTTACCATTTTTATTAAGAATCCTTTTTAAAGGGGGTGTCCACAGATTTAGTATTGGCCTAAGGCCAAGACATACAGACTTTTGATGATAATATTTTCTCAGACTTAACCAAGCTGCTCCAGAACATCAGTAGCACCCTCTGTGATGAGTAACTAACCTCTGGAGTAAACTTGGTGAGTAAATTAGCAGTTAGCCTTCGAGTCTTAACTATTATGTATAACACCAGAAAAGTTAGAGCCAAGATGGGTTTTTTTTTCCTTTCTCCGTGACCTTGTTTCTGCTTATCATCAGTATCTGCTTGTTTCTATACCCACTAACTATTGTATATTGGAGATAACTGTGTGTTTCCCTCATTTGGTCCAGAGGTAAAGCATTGGGGAAAATCTTTTCTTTTTTTTTTAGATTTTGTGAAATGAAATCTTCTATTCAGACCAAAACTAAAATTAAACCACGCAATATAGATCCTCCCCCACGTTAAAAAAAAAGATTAAAAAAAAAATCATAAAATAATCATAATTTTGACATCGCAGCAAAAAATCCATATATCCATCCAGATATAATACAGATAGTCCCTCCAATTTCTGGAGCCAAATATGCAAAAGCATCACCACTGTGTCCACCAACACAAACATACAAGTCATCTAATACAAGAAAATCCACAGAGTACGGGTCTTAGAGAAAGCATACAAGGCTGCAAAGTCTGCATCTTTGAAACACATTTCTATGAAGATACCCAGTGTTCTCAGTATTCTTGTTTACTGAAACACACACACACTGTCTCCAGAAATCATAAGTTGTTGTTCTTTACCTTGTGGAACACAATAGACATGATGAAGAAGTCCAGCAGGAAGCTCTCAGAAGCGCGCGGACAGTCAAAGTGGAAGAAAACGAGTGTAAAGAGCAGAGTCAGGAACTGGAAGCTGGGGTTGCAGAAGGATGAACGCAGGAGCTTCAGTCCAGCAACTGTCGTCAGGAGAACATCACAGCTGGAAGAGGCACAAACAAGAGTACAAACAACTGATTAAAACCCCTTTCTTCTTAGAGCCCCCTGTTCTGGGCCCTGTACTACGGAGCGATTTCAACATACCCAGGGTATCTTTCCGTTATCTGGATTCACTTACCCTAACTTCGGCAATCAGGATAAGCGGTCACATAAAGCTGGTTATCAACTTGCTAAGTTTTTCCCTTGCGTGTTCACATGAAAGGGGTGCTGTTGACGGCATCTCACAAACAAGGGTAAATGTACTGGCAACAAATCAACTGATTTTATAAAGGAAGATAAAACTATACTATGGGAAAAATATGAAGAGGTTAAACACATTCTGCAGACTGAAGGCAACACAGCTGCAGCAGACAAAGCAGCCGTGTGAGTCTGTGTGAGAGGAAAAGCACTGTACAGTAGTAGGCCTATAATATTAAAAGGGCTGTATGAATGTGTGGGCACTTTAAGCACTTTGTCAGGAAGACTGGAAAAGATCTATTGTATTAATAACATTTAGCCTATCTGAAGCCAGGAAAGAATGCCAACTGTATAAGTTAACAGACTTATCAATATCACAACTCCATCATTAAGATACAGGAGAATTTGATGGATTATAATTGAGTATTTTTGTTAAATTAATGTTTAACAGAGAATTTTTATTCTTTCAGCTGCAGCCTCGGGGACGTTTAACAGTCTAAGAGCAAGTAAATAATAAATATAAAAATAGAATTCAAATGTAGGCTTAGTCTACGTGCAAATTTGATATAAGGTCAACAAGTACAAATATGTGCTCTGTTATAGGGTCATATATTAATGCTCATAGAACAATAAAATTGGTGTAAAATTGTTTGCAGCCAACAGGAAAAAATCAAGGAATAAAGTTGCATCTAAGAATCTGTATTTCTTCAGGGAAACTCAAAGACATCAGACGCTACTGAAAAGCTTTAGACCCTCCTACTATCCACACACAGAGGTCTGAAGGATCTTCCAGGAATGGTGAGAGCATTTTCTGGAGACTTGATTGGTCAGTAGGCGATGGTATCATACCTGCTGATCTCTAATCTCAAACATAACTTGATCCGGAGCAGGTTAGGTTCACGGCAGAAGTTCCCATGGCAATATACCCCGTTAAGAAGTGAACCACCTTTGTAGTACAGAAAACCCAGGATTAACCCTGAAGTTACCTGGATAATATGAAATCCTGCTTCGTAGTACAGGCCTCCGGATCCAGTACATATTTGGCTCCATTTTGGCACATTCACTGAATAAGCCATCTACTACTACCAGGAGTAACATCAAATTTGGTAGAGTCACGGATGTGAATTATTAGAATAACTTTAATAACATCAGTGTCAGTGATTCATTGTTTTATGGTTGCTACTTAGTCTCTTATCTACAATTTTGATTAAGTGGAATTGTCAAACAAATTACCAGTATTTATTGCTGTTTTTCAAATTGCACTCTGGATTGATAAGCAAAAGGAATTTGAGAAAACTGCAACGTACAATCTGCCTATTCTGCAAAGCCACGTTTTGAACAGGCACAGTCGCACATTACATGCATTCAGTGAGTGTATCCTTAAAGCTGTGCTCTTTTCTAAACAGCAACTTAGTGACTGCCTGCATGTGACCTCTGTAAACTGTAGCTACAAAAACATAGGTTACACTAGCAAATAATGATAATTAAAATCCCAAATCTTGAATCTTAAATGTGAACCTGTATGTTTTTGTCCACTTACTGGATTCCCAGTTTCTTGCGGTGACTGAGGGCAAAGCCATCATTAGTGAGCGCACTCAGCACAATGGCGGGGTAAACCACGTATTTCTCAAAGCACAGCAGCCCCACATACAGACGCTCAAACCACATAAGCACAGCGTCCTCTGTAACACAAGAAAAATGAAATAACATAAACAGATCAGAATCACAAGTTTCTAGAGCACAGAGGGAGCTCATATAGGGTTTCTACAAGCATACTTTTAAAGTTAATTGCTACTCAGTTCAGGAAGTCATGTTGATACATCAAAATATTGATGAAAAGAAAATGCAAAGTCTTCATCATCTGGAAATAATTAAAATATATACAGATTGTATTAATCCATCTAGTAGGCAGGAGATATTTTGCTGGCTAAGGGTGAGTGTCTGAGAGTCTGACCTGCTGGTGGAGCTACAGGAAAATCCATCCACCCCAACTCATTTCACAAAAACATAATGGCAAAGCAATACAGCAGTTGTGTAGATATTTTAGTGTGGACTGACCAACAGGCACAGACATCCTTTAAGTTTCACTGCTAACATGTCTAAATATTAAAAACATCCGCATGACAAGCATCACAATTATTATTATTATTATTATTATTATTATTGTCATTGTTATTATTATGTGATCTATGTTACTACCTGCTGGTGCTGAAAAACTAATCACATTTTTTTTTCCAGACTTGATTGCCCTCTTATATTCTGTTTTTATTACACAAAAAGAGCCACACATGTTGTTAACAAGGTTGTTTACTATAGTCACATTAAACAGCTGTTTCTAAAGACCCATGTTATTAAAATCTAATTATTTAGCATAACATTATGCAAATTGTGTTTATTCCAAGAGAACAAATAAGATTTGAGAGGTATTTGTATATATAAAAAACATTAAAAGAGGTATGAAAAGGAGATTCAATTTTATTGTTAAATAGCAGAATAGGAGTTACACAGAAGCTTCTTTTAGCTGTTCCCTTATTCACAAGAGGTCACCACAGTGGATGGATCTGCATATTTGGTTTGGCAGATTTTTACACCGGATGCCCTTTCTGACACAATCCTCCCAGGGATTTGTGTCTCCTCCTGGTCTCCAACCAGGGATCTTTAGGCAAATGTGTTAACCACTACACTACTATCAGAATAAGGGTTAAATATGAAAAAATAAGTTTAAAAAGTGTAATTTACGTTTGCTTTTCAAGAAAATGGTTTATAAAGCTGTGTTTTATTTTACTTTTCTTTTTTTAATCTTGTTTACGCTCACTGCCTGCTCAAGCTAAAGCTGATTTTAAAGCTATTCTTTTACATATAAGGCCATGCCTGGTCTTGCACCACCTTACTTACTGTATCTGAGCTAACTGTGGCATACACACCAGCACGCCCTCTTCACTCTCCTGATGCTGATGATTTCCTTCTTTACCCCATTACATGATAAAGAAGCAAGTTCAGAGACTGAAAACCTACATTTTTTAAATTCATTACAGACCATCACTCTTGGGTCCATCAGATTTCCAATTAGCTGATGTTTTTAATGTGGATGTCATATTATTTGCTCGGTGTATGATTTATGCAGTGTGCTTGCTTTAATTATATAGTGGGACCATGCTGCATGCATGGTGATTCTACACTTTTATAACTGATTGATTGATTGCTGTTTCTCTAATTGTATGGCCTTGGTGTTTGTGTGCACATACTTAATTATTAACTATATACAGTAGGCATGCCGACCTCTGGGTTCAAACTGGTAGTACTCCTTGGTCTTGAGGACTGGATGGGAGATCCACAACCAAGGGTGATGCTTCCTCAGCTGGGGGATCAAGTAGTGGGTTACAAACCCCACGGTCCCAGCCAGAGCGTACAGCACTATGGTCACAAAGGGCTGCACACATAGATATATAATAAAAGAAACATAAGATAAAATTCTTGAGGTAGTAGTAGAGATCAAAAGTAGAAGGCAGCGTATAAAATAGAAAACAAGTGGGGCCACCTTGAGAGACAGAAACACAGTACTCGCGGTGATGGCGAAGGTTAGGATGTAGGCAACGGAGCACACGATGACATCCGACAGCAGAATCTCCTTCTGCAGAGCACAAGAGGGAGGGGACAGCTGCAATCATTCATAATCCACATGAAAATGCATATCCGGCTCATTTAGGTGTGTGATTATTTCTGACTATCCGCGCTGAGCCTTCAGTTTTTGGGGATCAAAGGCGCAGCAGCGTGAGAAGAGTTAAGAGCTTTACAATCTCCATTAATACTGTAAAAGGCGATGGGAGGTTTGCGTTCTCTGATGCATAATTCCCTTTAATCACACACGGTGATTGGCAGCAAACGTTGTTTCATTATCTTGCGTTTACGCAGTCTGCCTTCTCACATAGTGTAAATTCAGAGATGCACAGAGTTAATGAGTATTGATTGTCTGATAATTATTATCTTAGGCTAATATGTTTTAATAATGCTGTAAGGTTATGCTGTAATCCAGTGGCTGATAATAACCTGAACCTCCCCATCCTCCACTAATATGAAGGTAAATATAGTTACCATGGAATTCTGCAGTTTCTCAGGCAGTGGATCTTTAATGTCTGTATTGTCCTCCTCCTCTTCGTCACTCTCCACAAGTGCAGGCATTATCTTTGACTTGATCAGAGATCTGTAAATAAATATTTTACATGTGTAGGACGGGGGATTAGTAATGACCGATAACAGATAATAATAACAGAACCTGTCACAAACCCAAAACAACTGGAAGAAGAAATAAAAATTTTAAGAAGTGGAAAAAATGTATGGAACAAATTCACGTCTTTTTTCATTAACTGAATTCATATGTTTAATGCCTAACATTATCATTTTGAAGCTTTTAACAGCTTGAAATAAAACTGAAAAAAGTGACTTTATATTTAATTAGTATAAGTAGTATCAGCATTTTTCATCTGAGTTATCAACCACCTGCCTCCATTTCCCAGTGTCGATGATTTCAGCTTTTTTTCCATGCAGGCCGGTCTGCATGGAAAATAAAGCACAAGAAGGTGTTTGCATGCACACACCGACAGTGTGCACACGTACACACGCACACATACCCCGTGATACTTACAGAAGTACGGAAGGGTCGCTGCTCTGTCGGCTGAGGTGATAGGAGAGCACCACTAAAAGGCCACAGAAACCAGAGAACAGGGCTGGGGTGTGCTGCTCATCCCATGGCTCCTGTAAGCAGAAACAAACACACACACCCGTGTGAATGTGTGTGTGTGACATGCATTTGTTTTGTAAAGCTGCCACTTTTAGATCTGAACAGTTTAAAAGCTTCTTACCCCAGATGCAATCCTGCAGCTACTGTCAAGGATGACTAGCAACACGTTTTTGTATTTTAATGAAGCTCATTTTAGTTATATTAGTAAAACCCCCTCACTACAGGCTATTTCTATTTGAACTATACACTTCCCTCTATTCCTTTAACCAGGAGGGTGACCATGAACACAAACTGGGTTCTACAAGAAGAAAAAAGGAGGAAAGAAGATGACTAAATTTACATCGTCTAAGTGCACTTTCACTGTTTTGTTTCCTACCTTGAGAGCGCCAAAGCAGAAACCGTAAAGCAGAAACAGAGCGATCAGACTGCGTAAGATGCTGTAGATTGCAGAGATGAGACTGGTAGCAGCTGAAAGACACAAATTAGAGAGGTTAAAAATACATGAAGTGGTTTTAAACACCAACAAACTAAGGTCAGCAGATCTGGATTTACTCAAAGGCCCTGAGAAACTGTTCTTTTAATTTGCTTTTTACTTTGTCTGAGTACTGATTTAATACATAAACACATACTATTGAGTCAGGTTTCAAGCATTAGTCAAGAGCCAACCACATAATAATCTGATTACAGCTGTGAATCAAATCTGATTAAGTCACTGCCACACAATGAAGCAGGACAGGTTTTTTTGTGTTAAAACTCTTAATAAATACACAGACAGGCATCAAACCAGAGTCACAAATACACAGAAGCAGCCGAAAGTTACAGTTTATAGTAAAAATCCTTCTAGGATCTGGATTCACTGACACAAGCATTGCTGAAATCAAGAGATTAGAAACATATTTACAAACCTGTTCCACCAAAAACGTGCATGTCAATCTGCTCTAGCAGGTAGGTGGTGAAGGTGTTGATCTGAGGGAAAAGGCCCACCAGGAAGGTGACTGGGAAGCAGTAGGTAAAACCTGTTTAATGCATCAAACAAAAGACATTTCTGAGTATTTGTCAGGGAAAAATATTAATATAAAATTAAAAGTAACATAAAGAATAAACACATAAATGCATGCTGTTTAAAAGCAGCTGCAGGAAGATCTGCACGTTTTCTCCTATTATATTTTTCCCTACCCACTAGCAGGTCTCTTAAGAAGCGCAGTACATCGTAGCAGACGATGGTGACTCCATACAGGGTGGAGACGGGCAGGTCCTTCCTCCTCAGTAGCTGCTCCAGCAGCCAGATCAGAGCACAGAAAATACAGAAGTATGCTGCTCGGCTGTAGGCCACTAATTGGTTGTGACCCTGGAGACACAGATGGATGTTACATGCAAAGATTCACCCTGATTTCCATCACAGCAAGATAACACCTACACCTATTCACTGCTAGGAGCAGTCATATTAGGTTGTATGCCCATATTTTTTTGCACTTTCATGTGTTTTCACAGTAAAATGACACAACTACCAAATAGGTGCCAAATAGGTCAGTTCCTCTGTAGCTATACCGCAGGTTCATCAGTCGTAACACAGCAAAATTATTAATATGAAAAAAGGAACTGTTTTGAAATTCATAACACCATATATCAAAGACTAACAGTGAAGACGAAGAGCAATCACACACAAGGACAACATGGATGCATGTGTATTCCCAAATTGTTGGTAATTATCATACAATCTAATATTATTTTCTTCAGTACTTTTTCCAATAACAAAAAAATAAACTTACATGTGTTGGTGAAGCTGCATCTGGTTGAACACTCTGCAAAACAAATCCATAAAAGCAGTATATTTAAAACAGCAATGTTAATACCATCTTCAGTCAGATAACATCCATCCATCCATCTATCCATCCATTTTCTGCTGCTTATCTGGGTCCAAGTCGCAGGGGCAGCAGTCTAGAGCTCCCTCTCCCCAGACACCTCTTCTAGCTTCTCCGTGGAGACACCAAGGTGTTCCAAAGCCAGCCAAGAGATGTAATCTCTCCAGCATGTCCTGGGTCTGCCCCAGGGCCTCTTTCCAATGGGACACAGACAGAACACCTCGCTTAGAAGGCACCCAAGAGGCATCCTGGTCAGATGCCCGAACTACCTCAACTGGCTCCTTTTGATGTGGAGGAGCAGCAGCTCTATTCTGAGCCCCTCCTGAATAACTGAGGTCCTCGCCCTGTCTCTAAGGCTGAGCCCAGCCACCCTTTGGAGGAAGCTCATTGTTTCAGCAACCGGGGATTGGACCACCAAGGCCTCTGACTCTGACCACCACCCGATCCACAGGAGGGCTGGCCCATGTGACTCATTCAGGCTGAGCCCGGCCACCAGATGCTCGCTAATGAGCCACTCCCCCGGGCCTGGCTACAGGGTGGGGCCCCAGTAACCCCAATCCGAGTGGGGTAACACGGTCCACTGTTGCTTTTTCCATAGAGGTCCTATGAATTGCACTTAGCCTGGCCCTTCACCCAGGACCAGTTTGCCTTGGGAGACCCCACCAGGGGCAAACTGCCCCAGATAACATACACTATATTGCCACAAGTATTCACTCACCCATCCAAATCATTGAATTCAGGTGTTCCAATCACTTCCATGGCCACAGGTGTATAAAATCCAGCACCTAGGCATGCAGACTGGTTCTACAAACATTTGTGAAAGAATGGGTCACTCTCAGTAGCTCAGTGAATTCCAGCGTGGTACCGTGATAGGATGCCACCTGTGCAATAAGTCCAGTCGTGAAATTTCCTCGCTACTAAATAGTTAATTCCACCGTCAACTGTTAGTGGTATTAAAAAGTGGAAGCGATTGGGAACGACAGCAACTCAGCCATGAAGTGGTAGGCCACGTAAAATCACAGAGTGGGGTCAGCGGATGCTGAGCCGCATAGTGCGCAGAGGTCGCCAACTTTCTGCAGAGTCAATAGCTACAGACCTCCAAACTTCATATGGCCTTCAGATTAGCTCAAGAACAGTGTGTAGAGAGCTTCATGGAATGGGTTTCCATGGGCGAGCAGCTGCATCCAAGCCTTATATC
>VUQI01055654.1:9775-23373 GCA_015106735.1 Paratilapia polleni | reverse complement strand
TGAGTTCTTGACATTTTACCATTTTGAACAGAAGTGAAGAATTTCAAACTGAATTCACATTTTTATACCCAAATTTGAGCCGGCACACTGGACTTCTCTGAGAAGTCAGAAATCAGTCAAGCATAACATTCAACCACTAAAACCAATTTTCTGTTCAGGAATGAAAGTAAATAACTGTAATTTGGCATCTTAATCAAAAAATAATTATGTGCTTTACTATTTTTTCTGCTCTTTTGTAAAACAGTAAATTTGAAAATGCATGGATAACAACAATAATTATATTTTAGCATTAAAAATATCATTTTGATTAAAGATCTTGCACATACTGGTGGATTAACCATTACAGAAACATAAAAAATGATTTGGGTAATTACCAATACTGTTAATTTAGGGCAGTTTTGGCATAAACCTTACATTGGGTGGTGGTCTAATAAATGTGTTAGGCACTGTATATAATTTGGGATTATGTACAGTCTTAGATTGTCAAGATTTGGGCCTTGAACATCTACATATCTACAGTAGCAAGAGGAAAGAGAACTGCTTCCACAATACCACAGAAGAAGTATTTAAGTCCTTCAGTAAGTAAAAGTAAATTTTGTATTTGAAAGGTTCACTGATTCTTAGTTAAATGATTAAAAAATGTAAATTATAGGTAAAGCTTTAACTGAATGGATCAATGAATGAAGTATCACAGAGGACAGAGTCTGCAGGGAAGAAGAGTTGGGTTGTAAATCTTTTCAGGATTTTAATGTTTTCAAAACATGTTAAAAAGGAAGAAAATAGGGCAGCAAAGCGATAAAGAGTTAAAAAAAACAAAAAAAAAAACACACAAAGTGCACCTGCTCAGCACCAGTCAGAAAATACATTGTCACCGCCAGGGAGGTTTTTTTTTTGGAATAAGCAATCTGTTGCCACAAATTCATGTAGCTGCGTTGCTATTAGTGTCAGTACACATCTCTAGCTCAATAGTACTAAGGTGGAAAGGACAGCCTTTACATTGTGGAAGTGTTTGTATTTTTTTGTTTGTTTTAATTTGCAGGTGAAATGCAAATGTAAAATTTTATCTGTCAGCTGCTAAGACCTCTACGTCAAATTCGATAAGAATACCTGCAAACAACGCTACAGCTGTCACTATTAATGAGCTTGTTGCTGGTTACACGGTGGAAGAGATGCTACCATTACCAAACTTGCTATGCAGTCAGGTAAAGTCACTACATTTAGAGGTCCCGTCCTCTCATATAACAGTTTATTTCAACCCTACACTGTCACAACGCTTAACACACACTAAGCCACTTTCTTGCACTGCACTGTCCATTAGTCATTACACTGTTATACTGAGCCACTTTAATGTCATATTTGCTGTGCTGTTTTTACAATACAATACGATATGATACAAAATACTTGCAATACAAATTTGGGAAATTCTTCTCTTACAGCAGTAAGATGAAATGATGATGATAATAATAGTAATAAAACAGTAGTAGAGTAGGTTGAATTAGGTTTTTGCTTTGTTAATTTTGAAATATTTTACTTGTTATATTATTAGTAATTTTATTTAAATTTACACTTATTTTACTTTATTCTATTGATTTATTTTTCAGATGAGTTTTTACCTTATTATGATACTTGTTTTGTCATATTGTATTCTGTTATTGAGCTACCTGCCATTGCACATATTAAAGCTATTTAGGTTTGCTGTGTTTAACCTAATTTTTAACAGTAGGCTACATGGACAAGATAATCAATATGTGCAAAGAATTGCAAAGGCGTCTTCCTTTTGGTAACCCAAAGTACACCAAAGAGTTATTCCTTCAGTAGGTGACTTTGTAATGTAAGAAATTACTTTATATGGTGGTAATTTTGTAATGTAACATGATACTTTTAAAAGAAATATTACCCAGGGCTGGTGACTAGCTTGTTAATATAAAGAATTTCAAGAGTCACATGTTTCACCCAGGAGTTGGTAGAGACCAAAAACAGAGCACAAATATCAAGCTTTGCCATAAAGATGACATCAAATATATGACAGCATTGCACCAAATCTGCTGAATCACTAAATAAGTGATTGTTAGCTAACAAGCTGACTGTATTGATTAAAAATGTAACAATGTGACATTGTTGTTTCCACAATTAGTTTCAGCTGCCCTCAAGTGGCCAAAAAATTATTGTAGGTTTAAGTGCACTTCCTCGAGTAACTATTATTTGCTGTCCAACTTTAAATTAGGCACAGGCACACAATCTCCTTTGACAACACACACAGACACACACACGCGGTTTGCAATCACATACAGATGTAGACACACACATCGCTCATGTCTCAAATGTGATGACATCTCCCCCTCACTCGGCCTTGTCGCTTGTCCTTTGAGGACACCGGATGCTAATTTGAAACAGGAAGCTGATGTTTCCACAGAAGTTTCAAAGAGCTGTCACAGTGAATACCTCTCAGATAAAATACACCCCTCAATACTGACCACAGTTTCCCCTGCCACATCACCATCATTCATAATCCCAAGAAACCCCATGTTACAATCAAGTATTTGTATGCCTCATTGTTTGCAGCGTAGCACGTAAAATAAGAGTGTGTGGTAAATGTGAAAGAAAAAAAGGCTTGGAAATGAAACAAGAGTTGTGAGATTAAATGGACAAGTCAAAGATATTTAGATACAAAATATTGATATGTACAGGTGGACAGGCAGACAAACATACTACAGGTGAGGTGAAGGTTTAGGAGTTTCCAAACTTTCAAATAATTTTTCATGGGGATTTGATGTTCTGAAAATCTGATTAAATCATAAACACCTTTTAAGACACTAGGGAAAACATGGCTTAGCAGATGCATTGGCAGTGCCCAATTTGCATTTTTTCCCCACTTCTTGCTTTACTTAATGTGGAGCAGATTTCTCATTTATTTTAAGTTACTGAGGAGAGTATCTTGAGGAGATAAAATATGAATGAAAGATTTATCATTGAAGGAAAAACAATGAAAATAAAGAATAAAAGTCCATTTTTATACTTTCTGAGATATACGTCAACCCCATATATCAGCTAACCGATATATCCATCCAACCTTAATACACATGTTCTCACTCACAGCCCACTTCCTATTCACTCCTTGACTCGGTACGGAAGCATGAAAGCCATCCAGCCACCCAGAGTTTAGTGGACACGTCGAGGCGTAATTGAAAAGGAGACAGAGAAAGCTAAACAAATTACACCAAAGGAAAGAAACCCTGAAACATAATCTTGGCAGTGTAGGGCTGTCCTCAAGCTAGAAAAGATTACATTTCATCTCAAGCTGGTGGTTTTAAAACTGGTTACACTGTAGCCATGTTGATGTGTGCTTTATTTAGGGTTCTAGCAACTTCTCTGGTATAGTTTTCATGTCCTAAGGTCAATATGTGGCTAATAATTTAATCCTGAGTGTGTAAATGGTGCAGTAGATGTGGGTTTATTGGCATTCAAGAGTATAATCCCTTATTGGTTTCTCATATACAAAAACTCCCAAATGAAAGCATACCATACCAAATGAACACCTCTCTTAACAATTTTAGTGAGACTATATTTGTAGAGTAAACAGAATAATTTTCTTTCCTTCACCTGGTTTCCTGGAAGAGGAGCTGTTCTGCTTGTTTTCCTTGTAAAAAAGCTGTTTCATCCATAGAGTTGGAGCAGTTATCTCTGCAGTGAGAGAATGACAAGTTCTAAACAAATTGCTTTCACACATTTAGGTGATCTCAAGAAAATTTTACACACAGCTGCGCTTTATTTAACCTCACCAGTAGCTACTTATTTGAAAAGCAACATACACAGCCAAGCTTTGCCCACAAAACCAAAGCTAAAATTGCATCCAAGATCCCAGTATTTCCAAAAATATCAAATGTATCATCTGGTGTTTTTAACATCTGGCCTTTTCCATTTGATGTAATGGTGAATTCTTAAGAAATGGGACGCAAGCACACAAAGGAGCAATGCTACGAGCTGCCTTCAAACCCATGAATCATTTTGAACACACCATATGCACACTAGTTATTTAAATGACCATGGAGGAGTTGTTAGAGGAGACTTACCATCACCCTCATGAGGGACGTGAGCTTCCATGGTGGGTGTGGGCTTGGAGCCATCATCTGGGTTGAGGGTGAGAAAGAAACGGAAAGAGACTACCATTATTGAGGTTAATACAATCTACTCTCCAGAACTGTTGAATGGTTGGGATTTGCACATGGCCCGGCCAAGACAGACAGACAGACAGACAGACAGACAGAAAGAGACAGATTGAATAACACAAATAAATGAGACAAGCACTCACATGTGGTTCTGCACACACGCATCAATCAATACGTCACTCTGACACCAACATGATCAGCTGCACATTTAGCACACTTCCTCACACTCCCACTGTAAACCACACACCCACACCCACACACTGACATGAAGAGGACACCACTCGTCAGGACCCGCACGAATGCGGTGCAGATGTGGCATGTGTTAAGGAGGACAGAAAGACGCATCCACAGTTGATGCAAAGAGGTGAAACTGTGAGTGTCATCATTCTTGATTATCAAATCAGGTCAGTGGCTTGGCCCACCCAAAACGTTGGTCTTTAGTAAGATCTCAACAAATTCATAGACTGCATTAAAAATTTGGAAGTAATATACTGATGGTGTCCAGGGAAGTTACCAAAGTAACTTTGTTGATGGTCTGATCAGCATCACCACACACTGGAAATTTACTCCTTCACACCTTGGTTAATTAGAAGGATGTATCTCAAAACCAGTTGCAAATAGATAATATTATTTTTTTCTCCTCCAGGTCTTTTTTTACAGCACCCAGAGTTTCAGTCATTTGTACAAAAGTAATACAAGGGAATTTATTCTCCTATCTTTCGATAAACAGTATAGAATTTAATGACCCAGCATCACCCTCAGGGTAAACTTCTGTGTGCTTCTAAGCACATGAAGTATTAGATAATTAATAGCCTTTGACATTGAAAAGAAAATACTAACAAGCCTCAGCTGAACCTTGTAATGTAGAATTTTTTTAAACATCTTTTTTTTTCTTAAAACAATGTAGAGGGAGACATTAAAAGTGCTGTGGCTCTGTTGTGTTTGCCCACATGCAAAACATGCAACTCACATTAAATACTAACCATATACTACAAGTAATATCATTGAAGATCACAGTATCAACATACTGTTCATTACAGTTAAACTTTGGTAAAATATTTGTGTCTGTTTGGCCAAATAAACTGTTGACTTTAATTTTCTTGAAAAATCTTTAGCTGAATGCCATTATTAAGTATATGAAATTCCTCACATAAATGTTGTAAATTTTATATCAGTATAACAAGTATAAAGTATAGCACTTTTGTTATTAAACAAAAACCAGAAACATTTTAAGTCCAAATTTACATGGGTATTTTTAAAACGGGTATTTTTCTGCTTTCATTTTTAAAAATATCTCCGTCTACATGAAAAGGCAAAAAACAATGTCAAGCACTCTCGAGAGCATGCCAAAGCAACGGGTGGCAATATAACACTCACTGTATAGAAATGTTGGCCAATCAAAAACCTGTAAACAATAACATGGTGCACAGTCTGATGTCAAAAAAAAGGAGATAAAGGCACACACCTTTGATGCTGCAAGACAAAATCTCGGTTTTTCATCTAGATGTAAACGCAGAAATGGAATTCCTGAAAATCTTGACCCTAGAATGAGTTTTTCAAAAGCTCCATTTTCAGTGATCTAAAACATGTGAATGAAAGGCCAAAACTCATAGAAGAAGCTACATTTACCAAAATACCCATGTACATGTGGACAGGGCCTCATTTATTTAATTTATTTTTTTTTTTACATTTATAGGTGCGATTATAAAGTTTTGCAACTCTGCCTATAAAAAGCAGCCTGATTTAAAATTCACTTCTTCAAGGTGCTCTCCTAGGGCTGCTGTTTTTAGAAGGCTTCCTGAAAGTTATCTGTTATCACCTGAGCACTTTTGTGTTTGCAATGTTACCCAATCTTCCACACTGTCTCAAACTGGTGACTGTTTCAGCTTGAGTTTCATTTTGGGAAGAGGACAAAGTGGCAGGTAACCAAAGCTGGTGAGTAGGAAAGTTGGTGAGCAAAGATATTATTGGTGAGGTGAAAATACTCCTGCATTTCACTTCACTATGCATGTGCTTTGTGAGCATGTGCACAATGGCAAACACCACAGTTCAGTGAGTTTACACCTAATCTTTTCCCTCAGCACATTATAGTACAGCTCAGTGCTGTCAGTCAGATCCTGTGGGACAAATTCAAACGCTGTGAATGATGAGCATGCTCCTGGCTGTGCTCCTGCTTTTATTCACTTCCTTTGGGTGGACATTTCTATCAAAAGCTGCTGTTTAAGACCTGGGTCTCATCCTCAGTTATCATCCTCTGCATGAAAGTCCAGTCAATTTGACACAGACGTTGATGTTTCCTTTCTGCAAAAGTTTGAAGTCCATGGTTAGATGCCACTTGCAGTCAAAACTGGACTTCCAGGAAGATTTCTAAAAATTGCAGTTGCACTGAAAAAAGTCCAGATGTGCAAAAGGATGTGGCCTTGTAGGGAAAATTGGTCAAATTTAAAGCAGCTAGGGTATTTTTTTTTTAATGGGCAGAGTTGCAGAACTTTAAAGGATCTTATGTAATGCTGTTAATTGAACTGCCTAAAATACTCACCCATGTGCAGTTTTGTGGCATCTGGAAAATTCCTTGGGAAATAATTCAATCAAAAGCAAACAACAGAGAAACTTTGATTGGAGGTAATTCTACAAACACTAATGTTAAGTCCCTAATCCTTAAATCAGATGACATGTCAGTATGTTGTATAACCTCAGGTCAAACTGACCTATTCAGGTCGAACTATAAATAAAATGCAGTAGGGTTGGTCTCAGTACAAACCCAGGAGAAATGGCAGCATTTTTTTTTGTTTGTTTTGTTTTGTTTCTTACAGATTTCTTTTTATATACTATATGAAACCCCACTAGAGTGTGCTAAGCATGTCAGAATAACTTGTAACTTACAGCATTTGTCAATAAATGTTTGATCCAGGCCTGGACAGTGAGCTATAAAGTGTGCAAGGAAAAAACAATTAAAGTAAGCATTAACAGTAGAGAAACTCTGAGAGACTGCCCACCTTTTCTCAGTTTAAAGACATCCTTTAGGATGTATTTTCTGTGAGATTTTTGAAGCAAAGCCCCTGTTTTAGAGGCTTGGCAGACAGAGGAAAGAGATATTTGCCTTAGCTTCTCTTCAGTGTTTCTTTAATTTCTTGAATTACTTCTATAAGTTTTATAATTTCTGAAGGCACAGAGTGAGGAAAAGCATAACTGGAGCAAAACCAGTCAAGATTTTGTACAGATCTTTCAACAGTCAGAGTTGTTACTGTTGAACTGACAGTTGAGGATTGCATTACATTCAATTTATTTAAGATCTTATCTTGTTTATTGAAGAAACTCGGTATTATTTGCATTTTATAAAAGGGAAAAACATCTCTTAGTGTTGTAGTTTTTAGCTTCCCCTTAAATTTAACAGTGAAACCCCGTACATGTGCATTTGTGTTCTGCACAAATATTGACTTTGCATGTGTCGGATGGAGCAAAATCAGGTCAAAAGACTTTTTGAACTTTTACTCATTTACTCTCTCTCATACAAATAGAAACGTTTGGGCACATGCGCACATAACAGCAGATCACAACTCACCTTTTCTACCAGAGTTTGGTGGCCCTGGTGGCTTATCGGTTACTGACCCTGTGAAGAGGAAGAAACACAACTTCACAACATAATTCAAAGACTAGACAGTAGCAAAAGCCAGTAAATTTAAAGGATTTTACTTCAAAATTATTTATTTGTTCAAAAATAAAATAAAATTAACCACCTTAAAGCAAGTACATTTGTTTTCATTTCTTTCAACATAAGTTAACACAGGACACATGGCAGAAAAACAACACCCACTGATTACCCAATCCACTCGCATCTTGCATTGGTTAGGTGGATGAGTACATACTGTTAGTACTAGTAGGTACGTATTAAAACATTAGACATGTTGCATCATCTTAATACAGACCAACACAAACCTGAATGATCTGCTTCATCTGTGGAAATGAATCATGAAAAAATTCCAAGTTCTAAATGTCATTCTTGTTTGGTGCATGCAAGTATTTGGTATCATGCGCGGATGCACAGAGGACAGGACAAACTTAGACGGTGCAACCAATTACAATAGAAAAGGAAATGGGAGACTTTTTAAGTGAAGGCAACTAGAAGGAAATGTACTACCTGACAATCCACTTGTCCCAGCATGAGTTCTCATAAATTCATGGAAGTTTCCTGCAAATGTATGTGAGATGATTGATTTGGGTCACAGTGGACAGGGGCATCTGAGCATGTCAAAGGTTATTTGATAGGGAAGGAATAGTAAGGGAAGATGAGTTGGGCATGTACAACTTTAGCAGCTGTATACAGTATCGGGTTTATTGGGCCCACATTCAGGTTCCAGTGTCATACATACCTTTGCAAGAAACAATGAAGATATTGGATCTTATGCAGGACAGAAAGGAGACAGGTAGAGATTGTGTTGTTGTACAATAAACTGCATTTCAGGATTTTAAATGAGTTTATTTAAACCTGGTTAACTGACAGTACACGTTCCACCTTGTGCTAGTAAAGTGTAGAAAAACTCACTGCTGTTGATTAATCTGATATTTACATTCACCAGCCACTTTATTAGGTACACCTTGCTAGTACTCGATTGGACACCCCTTTTTCTTCAGGGCTGCCTTAATTCTTCATGGCACAGATTCAACATGGTGCTGGAAACATTTCTCAGAGATTTTGGTCCATATTGACATGATAACATCACACAGTCGCTGCAGATTTGTCGGCTGCACATCCATGATGTGAATCTCCTGTTCCACCACATCCCAAAGGTGCTCTGTTGGATTGAGATCTGTGACCTCAGAGGCCATTTGAGTACAGTATCATGTTCAAGAAACCAGGATTTGAGAAGACAGGTATACTGTGATCATAGAGGGATGGACATGTCAGTAACAATACTCAGGTAGGCTGTGGCATTTAAACAATGCTCAGTTGGTACTAAGGGCAAGATGGATCTATGCTTTCATGCTATATAGGCCAATTTCTGACCTTACCATCCAAATGTCTCATCAGAAATTTAGATGCCTCTGACCAGGCTACGTTTTTCCAGTCTTCTGCTGCTGTAGCCCATCTGCTTCAAGGCTCAATGTGTTGTGTGTTCAGAGATGCTCTTCTGCATACCTTGGTTGTAATGAGTGCTTATTTGAGTTACTGTTGCCTTCCTATCAGCTCGAAGCAGTCTGCCCATTCTCCTCTGATCTCTGCCATCAACAAGGCATTTTCACTCAGAGAACTGCTGCTCGCTGGATATTTTCTCTATTTCAGACCATTCTCTGCAAAACCTGGAGATGTTTGTGTGGGAAAATCCCAGTAGACCACCAGCTTCTGAAATACTCAGATCAGCCCATCTGGCACCAACAACCATGCCATGTTAAAAGTCACTTGAATTTCTTCCCCATTCTGATGCTCGGTTTGAACTTCAGCAGGTTGTCTTGATGATGCCTAAATGCACTGAGTTGCTGCCATGTGATTGGCTGATTAGATATTTGCATTAACGAGCAGTTGAACAGGTGTACCTAACAAAAAGGATGGTGAATGTATTTGTATTATTGGACTATTCAGTGTCAAAAGGTGGTGAAAAAAATCATTTACATGTTCCATATCGCCCAAATTTGTCAAACCAGTGGCCTAGGACCCAGAGATTTCCTTTTCTATCGTGTTTGAAAAGAAAAGCTGCAAACCCTGTAATTTAAGAAACAAAGATAGCAAATCTGATTATCAAAAGTTCAAAGTCATTTATTGCAGCTCTGTTTTGGAGCAAATGTTTTTTTGCACCCAAGTAAATTCATTTCAGTCTCATTTCTATCATTGAATTGGCTTACAAAGGTGAAGTAAAGCCATGTGGAGTATTTGGCATAAAGCTGAAGTCTGGTAATACATGCAGTTTTGCCACTGAACAATTGCAAATATCGCATAAGTGACGACATTTGAGGAAATGGAGAGCTGCACCGAAAAAAAGAGGTTTGCAGGGTAAGATACAAAAGTGTCACAAAGCTTTCACAAAGCTTTCAGGACCACTTGTTTTGCACAAATAAATTTGTTGTCACTTTCTGTTGTGGTAGGGTCTAACTGAAAGTATTTGCACCAAAAAAAATTAATCTGGTGCAGAAATAGAAAAAAAATACTAATTAGAGCTACTGTGTGATAGCATACCTTCATAAACTGAAAAAAGCACTGAGGTGAGGTTTTATTGTTTTAATGGACAGATAGGCATGATCCATTTGTGAACTTCACAGATTTTCTTCAAAGGATCAAACAGCAAAATGTGGCACAAGTTGGAGAGACACGGAAACGAGAAAGCACAGAAGATTAGGCAGATAGAGATCGATAAAGGAACTGAAAAGAAAAGGCAAAGAGGAGGTTTGGTTGGGGGTGCTCTGTCTGCTGAGCAGCTTCAGAGGGGCATGCGACCACTTTCACCACACTTTCCACACAAAATTTGCACCATATGCTCTAGTGGCTTTGCAATCCAACTCTGGCAAAGACCGCTGTATATTATCTTCTGAGAGAAAATGATGGTGATTATCATAAAGTGTTCCCATCCAGGATGAGTATGCAGAGCCCTGCTCTCTCTCCTTCAGCCTGCTGAGAGCACTTAGAGGAGGGGGGAGAGTTTGAGTGCCGAGAGGCCCCTGCATGTATGGCCATTAGCCTTCTCGTTGACCTTGCACCTGCTATAAGCCACATGACATTTAATACACATGTGCCGATAGCATGGCTCACTGTTTACAGACAGACCCTTTGTAACTGTCTTCCAAAGGTTGTGTTCATTCTTTATCCTCCATCAGCACATCCAGGCTTTCTGAATGTCATTTATATCAGTCTAATGAAAACTACAGGTTAAGTTCTACCTCAAATGTGTCCAGTAGTATACTAAAATTATATAAAACCTATGAATGGAATTATTACCAGATGTTTTTTGAATTATGAAAAATAGTTCACTTCTTAAAATGATTGACTGGCCCCAAACCCCAATGACTTGGCTTCCTAGCACTCTTGCCTGCAATATCCAACAAACATAGCCACCATTATCATTTCTGAAAGCTTGTTTTGCTGTTTTTCATACTAAAAAAGAATTATAAGGAAACATCCAACCAGCTCTGAGGCTTAGTCATACAACCTATTAAGCATATTCCTCAGAAGTAGTGCTGCTCAGGTTTCACAACTAATTAACAATCAGTCATGTGTGCAGTCCTAAGGCAGATGTTTTAAGACAATTTGAAAAAGTTTCTTAACAGGTTGCCAGGCTGCTTCTCCCCTGTTTAGTACCTGAACACACCGGGGTCCTGTTGTGGACAGAGGAGCCACTCACTGGCTTGCCATCACTGGTAACACACCAACAGTAACCAGTCAGAGTATGGCACTGGACCTGCAGAGGCAAGACAGATGGAAGAGGTAAAACATAGAGTGTAAATATAGAACAAGGGGTGGACATTTCTGTCAATGAAGAAAAGCTAAACTCCTGCTTCTCAACTGGATGATGTGAAGAGGATTATCCACAGGAGACTTATGGAAAGAGAAAGATGAAGCGTGAAAGATTTAAAAGGGAATGAAAAAAGCCATGGATGATTGGATACGGACCTGGGCAAACGTTCCATCCTCATTGCATTCAGGGATGAATATGGACTCAGGAGACTGGGGTTTTCTGGCTACTTCCAGAGCCTGGTTCCTCTCAACACGACACTTTGACTGTCCTGCATCTGCAATGTATTGAAAGGACCTTCTGTTCTCAAACACTGCATGCAAACCTCTAGCACTGCTGTTGTGTTTTCTGTACTGAAGACACATGTTCTATGTCAGTAACACTCTGTTCTATGTGCCCAGTAGAGGCACACTGCTGCTGTTGGCCTCTGAGCCTCTAATGTTTAAGTGCCTTGCTCAAGGGCATGTTTTGATAGTTATACAGGGAAAAAAGCATTATTTATTCAATGTCTTAATTTTTAATCTGACCTTTGGAACACTTCACCAACCTATCAGCATCTGGTTTTTCACAAATCCAAAAAATGCTCCATCCATAGTGATTTTAAAACCTGCAGGTAGCTCAAGAGACTTTATGTTATACTATTCAAAAATACTAAAACATCACATTCCTCAACACTGACCACTGCTAGTGCCAGATGTAGGCTATGGGCACTACATTGTTAGTGCTGAGGAGTGTGTCATGCACGCTACATTGATATTTGAAAATGTCAATGGAAAATAAGCTTGTGTTCCTGCAGCTCCGATGAGCCAGTCCTGCTCGCAAGGCACAGAGGTGGAAGTGGCTTTAAAGGTCAGAGAATGAAGTGGGCTTCACACCAGCTGCTCACTGGTTCAAACTTCCGTCAGCGACTACTGTTTTTATTGCACTCAAAAATCCTGTGGACTCGAGTTCATGTTCAACCGTTCCTGTATACACAGTCACACCGGGGAGCTGACCAGTGGACCGCAGTCCTCCGCTTTTGACAAATATTTTTCCTGGATAAATAAAACTTTAAAAAAAAAAGTCATCTCTGGACCTGAGAGGAGACAGGCATATTGTCTCCTTCGGTGCAAAAGAGTGACAGGGCCGAAACCGGGTGGTGATGTCACTGAGAAGGACAGACACGAATTTATAAACGTGGATTTATACTGCAGAGAAAAGGCTTATAGAATATTGTAGTGCTCATATCTTATGGAGAGAAATAAAAGCAACCCCAAAATCTAACCTAAATAAGTCTGATTTATGTAAATGTAAAAACAACTTCAAACACAGCAGTTGTAAGCAGGTTGTTGCCTTCAATTCAATTCAATTTTATTTATATAGTGACTCAAGGCGCTTTATATTGTAGGGTAAAGACCCTGCAATATTAGAGAGAAATTGTGCTTGTCTGTGCTTGTTAGTCGCAACAAAGCAGAAATAAAGCACATACACACAGACAAATCTACCTTTGAGAGATTTTGAATGATGAGCTCATGTGTGATGTGTTGATTTTACAGCTAAATAATGAATAAGCAGGTCTGCTGGTTGAATTAGCCACAGCTTTGTGTTTGTTGTTGTTTGTGGTTGGTTGTTGTACTTGTTAGCAATTTATAAACCCCGTATTCAAATTAATCTGTTGTGTTTAATCTGAATCTCACGCACACTTCAACCAGTCTTCGCCTGGCTTTGGCGTTGTAAACAAGGACTGGTTCATGAACTGCCTGCCCAAATAAAGCATCAGTTTTATTACAAGAGAACAGGCCTGCTGCATCTGCAAAGACTGTGTGAGCTTTGCCCAGCTTTCCTTCCCTTGGCACACCACTGATATTATGAAACAAAACCACATATTACCATACAATGGGAGTCAGATTCTTCTCCAAAAATGGATTTGGTTGTACTGCTGTTTTCCTAATGGACAGAGAGGGCTGGGAAAATTGTGTGTGTGTGTGGGGGGGGGGGGGGGGAACAAAAGGGG
>VUQI01055652.1:0-13565 GCA_015106735.1 Paratilapia polleni | reverse complement strand
TCATCATACCAACAGTCAAACATGGTGGTGGTAGTGTGATGGTCTGGGGCTGCTTTGCTGCTTCAGCACCTGGATGACTTGCTGTAATTGATGGAACCATGAATTCTGCTCTCTACCAGAAAATCCTGAAGGAGAATGTCTGGTCATCAGTTTGTGCCCTGAAGCTCAAGAGCACTTGGGTTATGCAGCAGGACAATGATCCGAAACACACCAGCAAGTCCACCTCTGACTGGCTCAAAAGAAAAAAAAAACAAAAAGAAGGTTTTGGAGTGGCCTAGTCAAAGTCTGGACTAAGATGCTTTGGCATGACCTTAAACAGGCTGTTCATGCTCGAAAACCCTCCAGTGTGGCTGAATTAAAACAATTCTGCAAAGAAGTGTGGGCCAAAATTCCTCCACAGCGATGTGAAACACTCATTGCCAGTTATAGCAATTGCTTGATTGTAGTTCTTAATGCCAAGGATGTCCCAAGCAGGTATTAGGTTTAGGGGGCAATTACTTTTTCACAGAGGTTTGGATAGTTTTTTTTCCCCTTAATAAATGAAATCATCATTTAAAAACTGCATTTTATATTCTGGATAACTCAGGTTATCTTTGTCTAATATTAAAATTTGTTTGATGATCTGAAACATGTAAGTGTGACACATATGCAAAAAACTAAGAAATCAAATACTTTTTCACAGCACTGTAGGTTTTATGTTGAATATATTTTGGGGACTTAAAAAAAATAGCCAAAAAGTGGAGTAGCAAATAATAGTACCTATAGTACAATAGTACCTTACACAATTATAAGTTGATAGTTTACTTTAAATATCATACTTTTTATGATTCTTGATAAATAGATATGTCTTCAGGATGTTAGGTTAGGCCTACTCGCTTAATGTAAAAACAACAACAATATTTATGTACTCGTTAGCTTTTGTCTTTTTAAATTTGGACTCTATAACAATAAACGGGATCCTGGCATTGGCTGCTTCACTGGGTATCGTCATATTAGTGCGACACTCATCTTTGTCAGTGAACAAAATGGCGTCGTACTGTTTGACTGTAACCAGGCTTCGGGTAAGAAAAACCGTATTTTATTTCTACCAAGATGTTTACTATGCGGTCCATTTCTTGTCAGGTATGCGTGTGTTGCAGCCACCGTCGCTTCTAGTCGAGCCACGGCGCGCACCCGGCGTTATCTGCCTGGCAGGTCACAGTGACCCCGTGTGACTTCATGACAACGTCGCACTGTAACGGTTATCGGCCGCGTCCGACTGACAGCAACCCATGTTAAATATGTCATTAACTATATTATTTATAAATATTATTAAGTTCAGTCAGCGACAGCTGAGCAGTTGCTGAAAACGGCCCTAAACTGTCTCTGATTTTTCGCAAGGTGATCGCAAGGTTACGGAGTTTTCTTCCCTCCTTACAGCTGAGCCTGTCGCACAGCAGTGTGATTGTGGTCCTGTTGTGCTGGCAAGTGCATCACTAGTTTACAGAAGGATGTGTGTTTATGCATACAGAAGTGTGGTGGGCGAGTGCTCGTGATGCCTTATTATGGTGCACAGTTAATCACATGACAATAACAATGGTGTGTAAATGATAAGATTTTATCGGGTGAGGTCTTTGTTTTCTTGGTACTTCGTCAGTTTGACTCCACATATGAACATTAAAAAGACTTACTAATGATTATAAAGGGGGTAGAGTTCACCTTCATATTAAACACAGCAATGAAGCTGAGAAAGAAAACATAAGTGAACCAGTTGACATTTTCTGCAGTTGTGTTGTATTCATGCATAAATTTGTCTTGAATTTTCACCTGGGCTCTGCACTAAGTCTGCAGTGCATGAAGGAAGAAGCCTTTGAAAGGCTGCCACGCACTCGTGTAATTCCAGTAAAAAGGTCTTTAGACAAAAGTTCCTTGCTTTCAAAAACAAGCATTTAGAGCACAGTATAAATGTCCATTTTGATAAAAAAGTAATGGAGATCTATGTCCGGGATCTTGAAACCTTGAAGCAAAAACTGAAAACAATCTCATCCAGGCAAAATGCCGCAAAATCGAATCCTTGGAAAAGGAAAAAGCGATTCTTAATGGAAAATTGCAGCATGATTTGTCCAGTAGAATAAATCATTTGATAGAGCCTGTTAACTACGCAATTAAGTTAGCAGGAGACTGGTATTTAGTGATTGGTCACCTAAAGTCAAAGACAAATAATAGAGGCAGAATTTGAACTTAAAAAAGGTAAAAAGTCAACAGGACGAAGACTGAAGTCTTGTTCTGCAAGAAGGTGTTGGGATAGGACAGGAAAAATTCCTGTAACCAGTATGAGCCAGGAGGGAAGAAAATAATGTCCCAGTCAGATGATGAGGCAATTTCATCAAGCAGCCAGCCAGAAAAAGCAAATGAAGAAAGACTCTGTGTGCCTTCCTCTGCTACATGTCCTCCACCAACACCACCTTACATCAATGAAGATGACCAGTTAACGGCAGTAGACTGTTGATTGAATTTCTACAAGCAATCAGTCAATCAATCAATCAATCAAACATCACCAGAAAATAATGGTGCTACTTAATTGGACTATTCTAACTTGAGCTCAAATTGGACAAATCAATCTGGCAAATCAGTGTTTTTGTTGTGTACCTCCTGTAACCCCCCAGCCGTCCTGGTAGAGGAGGATCTCTCTTTGAATTGTCTTTTCCGAGGCTTCTTCCCGTCAGTCTGGCTCCTGGGGAGTTTTTCCTCGTCTTCATAGAGAGCTTGGGCTGGGTCAGGAGCTCCATCTCTACAAAGTGAGAAATAAAGATTAGATTATTGCAAAGAAGGAATTAAACGTATTTGTCTCTCTCTCTCTCTCTACAGCTACAACTAATATGGTTAGTACATATTTGTGAACTGATGTCCCCAGAATGTCTTCTCCACGTACACAGACTGGCATTACCGGAGCCTGTTTTGTGGGTGGGAGAGTGTGTGTTGTCTCTGTGCCCTGGCCCCAGGGCATCGAGACAGAGCTGCTTTAAGCAGCCTCACCTGTGCTTCCATCCTTTCATAATTTAATTGCCTCTCTTTCTTCCACAAAGTTATTGTATAAATTTGAACTGTATATGTCCTTAACTCTATAATAAAGGCTTCTTTATGGTGTTATTTCTCTGAATTCTATTCTGTTTCTCCTGGTCTAGCTGGCCCTTGGAAGCGGGGCAAGACGGTTTCATGTCTCAGCAGTGTTCAGCGCCAAGGCCAAGGTGGCCATGAGCCGCTTTGAGCCCGGCTCCAGCATTAATTATGAGAAGATGCATGAGAATATCAGCATTGTGCGCAGAAGGTCAGCAGTTGCACTTCTCACAAATATGCAGGCAGTTTGTCTCATGATAAGGGGTGGCTGGTGTTTGTTACAGCTGCATGGTACCTCTGGTGACATTTACACTAAGCACTGAGCTAAGATTGTATGAACTGGTGCCTCCCCTCTTACTGAGCTGACCTTATTATGGTGCCAAATAAATGAAATGGAAGTGCGAGTGTTGGCTCTTAAAAAGAAAATGTTGACATTTAAATGAAACTACACATTATTTCAGTCTTGCATCAGTTTGTGTTCCTAATGCTTACTGCATCGAGGAAAAGCTTGAACCTGGCACTAAAAAACACCCAGTGTCCAACACACTTTTCCAACAATCCAACCTCACCAGGCTCAACAGGCCTCTCACGCTGTCGGAGAAGATAGTTTACGGTCACCTGGACAACCCAGCCGGGCAGGAGATTGACCGCGGCCGCACTTATCTGCGTCTGCGTCCGGACCGAGTGGCCATGCAGGATGCTACAGCTCAGATGGCCATGCTTCAGTTCATTAGCAGTGGCCTGCCGAAGGTGGCGGTTCCCTCCACCATCCACTGCGATCACCTGATTGAGGCACAGATTGGAGGGGCTCAGGACCTGCAGAGGGCTAAGGTGAGACTGAGAGAGGGATGCAGTATTTATAAACAACAAACAACACTAAGCCCGTATGCTGACAAATTGTCCTATACAGCAATCACTTAACATCTTATTAACATGTTGGTAAGATGCTTTTTTTGGGGGGTATGCTACAGAATTATAAACTCTCCCTCTGGTTATTGGGTCAGTTCATCTTGAGCCTTAATCAGTGAATATGACACAAAGACAACATTTCTATAAATAACTTGTTAAGATTTACTTAATCTAGTGTTCATGTAAGAATATTTGAACATTTACTGGACTGCATTCGATTCTCAGCCAGCAGGGATGTATGTGGCCATATGGGCAGCCAGTTATCTTCAGGCACACGAGATTCTACAGTTTGGTTCAGAGTCTTATTTGGATGCCTGATTTAAAAGAATGGGACTTCAGGTTGAGTGCTATGCCCAAGTTTATTCTTTTGTGGTCACTTGAAAGACAGTTGTGTGTCTGAAAGCTGCATGTCTTGAGCAGAAACCTGAATTCTTCCCCAATTACTGTTAAAACAGGAAGTGAACCAGGAGGTATACAAGTTTCTTGCAACGGCTGCTGCAAAATATGGAGTTGGTTTCTGGAAACCAGGCTCAGGAATCATCCATCAGGTACAGTGCACTTAGCATAATGCTTCTTTAATTGGTTTTACTAGTGCTCAAAAGTGTGCTTCCTTTTTTCTATGGCATGCCATGTTTTTAAAAGAAAAATATTATCTTATTCTAAGATTATGAATTAGCAATGTGGAGAAAGTTGTTTGATATAATAATTTACAACTTTAATTGGACTTTTTTTGCAGACATAAATCACTAAAACCTGTATGAAGGGGTTCTTTAATTGGTGTCTGCCAGTGAATGAGCATGCACTTTCAGTGTTGTACAACACAAAACAAATCCAAAGGTGTGACTGACTGCAAACGTTCCTTTCTCTGGATAGATCATCCTGGAGAACTATGCCTATCCTGGAGTGATGCTGATTGGTACAGACTCTCACACTCCCAACGGGGGCGGCCTGGGTGCCATTTGCATTGGAGTGGGTGGAGCTGATGCTGTAGATGTCATGGCTGGAATCCCATGGGAGCTCAAGTGCCCCAAAGTGAGTGTCTATGCAGATTTTTTAAGACAGACCACCGCTGTTTGTTTTTCATTTTTGGATAAGCTTGTGTCTTTCCCCTTCAGGTGATTGGAGTGAGGTTGACGGGAACCCTGTCTGGCTGGACTTCTCCCAAAGATGTCATCCTGAAGGTGGCTGGCATCCTAACTGTGAAAGGTGGCACAGGAGCCATTGTGGAGTATCATGGGCCTGGAGTTGACTCGATCTCCTGCACTGGTAAGGATAAGATACGATGTCTGATGTCTGTATTTTTAGATGTGACAGGTAAATAAAGTTAAAACAGTTGCTGATCCAAGTACTATATTTTGGATGACTCTTACATTTCAGGAATGGCCACTATCTGTAACATGGGTGCTGAGATTGGAGCCACTACATCTGTTTTTCCCTACAACCACCGTATGAAGACATACTTGGAGAAAACTGGCCGTGGAGGTCCGTCTCTGACTGCTTGACTTTGTATTGTTTTTTTTTTTTGTTTTGTTTTTGTAATTCACTGTGTCTTACCTTCATGTTTTTTGTTACTCCTTTAACAGAGATTGCCTCTCTGGCTGATCAGTTCAAAGATGACTTGGTCCCAGATAAAGGCTGTGAATACGACCAGATCATTGAGATCAACCTGAGCGAGGTGAGCTAAAACACTTCATGAAGTAGCGTACCAAACTGTGCAGATTAAGAATCGGCTAATTACAAAATTTTGTTTGTATGTTTACATATTTTCCATCCTACATTTTCCTACAAATGTATTCTAAAGAAAGCAGTGTAGTAGAGTATCAAAGCTTTCCTAGTCAAGCACACTGGAGGTGTGGCCTTTCAACACATTTGTAGGTTTGTAGCTGTTGATCCATACTTGCTGTTATAAGAGATCCATGATGGCAATTCACACACTATTTTTGAAAGTCTTACTTGTGCTTTACTTTCCTTTATTTTGTCTCCCTATTTCATGTAAAAGTTGAAGCCGCACATTAACGGACCATTCACACCCGACCTGGCCCATCCTGTGTCTGAGATCGGGGCCATAGCTAAGAAGAGCGGCTGGCCCCTTGAGGTTAAAGTTGGTGAGTATATATGATATGTGACACAGCTGTATTACCTTACAGATTTTATTATTAGTAATGCTTTGTCCAGTGAAATTAGATATTTCTTTTTTGTTCCCACTAGCTGTATTATTGACTAGATGTGATCAGATCACATTACAGCTCACTTCCAAAGTGACCTTCTGTACTGAATGCAATGTAAGCCCAGTCATTGGCAAAAGTGTGTAAAAGTATGACGATCAAGACGTGTAATTACAGACTGGCTTGATTTTGTGTCTCTTCCTCATCAAACGAAGGTCTCTCCTTTCATATGCTATTAGCTTTATTAAAAATAAATGAGTGCATTCAATCTGCTGCAGTAACTGTACTCTCCCTAGCTTTAGTTTTCTCATTCTCCTCTTACAAACAGGTCTGATCGGCAGCTGCACCAACTCAAGCTACGAGGACATGGGCAGAGCGGCATCTCTGGCCAAGCAGGCTCTTGATAAAGGTCTGAAGTGCAAGGCCCAGTTCACAGTTACACCTGGATCTGAACAAATTCGCGCCACTATCGAGAGGGATGGATAATGTGAGTCACAGTCACACTAACACAGACAATTAGAAAATTAGCAAGCACGTAGCATGTAGACAGTTTGTCATAGTGTCTTTTTTTCCTTAAGGCATTTAATACAGTCATTTGTCTTTGACAGTTCTGATCTATTCAAATCCACGCTGTCCATCTTTCAGGCCAAGATCCTGAGTGATGTAGGAGGAATTGTGCTAGCCAATGCTTGTGGACCCTGCATAGGACAGTGGGACAGGTACACATATTCATGGTAGTTGACTGGTGCGTTCTGCCAACACTTTGGTCCAGAACAAAATGTTTCAACAGTTGGGTCATTGCATGTGAAATCAGCCACCCTCCCTTATGACCCATCTCAGATTTTGCTGAAAAAATTCCTAAAAATACCTTATGGTACCACATGAAGGATTCCCAAATTTCAGCTCTTCTGTAGTTTCTGAGTTATGGCCCTCTGAAATTTTGGGTGCCCTCCCCCCTTTGTTGGCACTTCAATTTATAACAACAATAACATAACAAGAGCTGAAAATTGGTGTCTGGGTTCATATTGGTCCAGTTTGTCTAAATCTGCAGTCAGATTTGGATTATTTTACATGATGGGGATAAAGTGGGTCCCCAAAATCCCAAATTTGGTTGAAACATAAGTAGATTTTGATTTTCGGGAGCTTCTGGTTCAGTAAATGCATCAGATATTAAGTTATAAATGATTTTTCATACATATTTCACGGAAGGACTTGGGGAAAAAATGAATTACAAACCATTTCTGGCCCTTAATGGGGGCAGGGTGGGCTTCCAAATGTAGTCACAGCCCAAAACACCCTTTTGACCCCCTACTTTAGCCCCTCGGTTGGCTCAGTCAGTAATATTCAGTCTGGCAGATGGAAATTTGCATTAAGTGATAACAACATATGATTAACCCTTTGTGAACTACAGCAAAATTGAGGAACATTGTCCAGAAAGCAATGCAGTTCATGTTAACAAAAGGGTTGAAAACTACATACTGCGTAGCTAGGCAGTACGCAGACAAACAATGGATATTATAAATATCCATTGTTGTGGATTAAATGTTGTGAATGTTAAAACATTTAATATAAAATGAAATAAAAAACAGTGAATAAAATGTTTTAAATATTTTTCAGGTTTCTTTGACAAAAATTAATCCCTTTATTCCCATTTCTTCCCCAGCAACAGTAGGATTACAGCTTCATCCACCCCACACAACAGGATGCTAATAACAGGGTGCTATACAGGCTATAGATGGAGGAATATTATAAAGAATGATACAAATAAATATAACTATCTAGTGAATACTTAGAAATGATTGTTGAAACTGAAATTTCTGTGCAATGTGTTTTGCTGTCATTTGAATTACAACTTAAAACTTGATGAGAATGTAATTTACTCATTATGTGGTTGAAATTATTTGGATCGGTTTAAGTAGTCATTTGGGATGGTAGTGACTCAGGACTATTTGAATAGAATGATAAAAGTTAGTGATGCAGGTGTTTGATATTATCCGAGCCTTTATCTTACGTTTTATCCAAGTAAACTTTGATTTCTCACTCAGTTCATACGATTACATCACATGTATTTTATTTCATTATGTTTATCAGTTAATGCAAACCTTTATCTGCCAAATTTAATTATATTGAGTATACATGTTTCTGTTGATATAACGGCAAAATACATCCATTTACTGATTAATTAGTGCCTTAATTAGTGTCACCTACTTTCTGGACTTTGTTGAGCATGCAGCAAAAAAACAAATTTTCAAAAATTCTGTTTTAATGGAAGGAAGTGGATAGTCAAATATTATATCTGTTTAAAAGATTGAGGGAATGTCCAACTTAACTTTGAAAACAAATCTCAGTTTAATAAGCATGTGCCCACATGGTCAACTGAGGGCCGAAAGTAGCCAACAGCAGCCTGAACCACTGATACAAGGCAGGATGGATCCATGCTTTCATGTAGTTTATGCCAAACTCTGACCCTACCATCTGAATGTTGCAGCAGAACTCATCAGATCAGGCAACATTTTTCCAGTCTTCTGTTGTCCAATTTTGGTGAGCTCGTATGAATTTTAGCCTCAGTTTCCTGTTCTTAGCTGACAGGAGTGGCACCCGGTGAGGTCTTCTGCTGCTGCTCCAAGATTCAGCATGTGCGTTCAGAGGTGCTCTTCTGCATAACTTTGTTGTAAGGAGTGGGGGGTTTTTTGAGTTACTGTTGCCTTCCTATCAGCTCGAAGCAGTCGGTCCATTCTCCTCTGACCTCTGGCAACAACAAGGCATTTTCACCCAGTGAGCTGCTGCTCACTGGATATTTTCTCTTTTTCAGACCATTCTCTGTAAACCCTAGAGATGGCTGTGTGGGAAAATCCCAGCAGACCAGCAGTTTCTGAAATACTTGGACCAGCCCGTCTGGCACCAACAACCATGCCACACTCAAAATCACTTAAATCACCTTTCTTCCCCATTCTGATGCTCAGTTTGAACTTCAGCAGGTTGTCTTGACCATGTCTACATGCTTAAATGCACTGAGTTGCTGCCATGTGATTGGCTGATTAGATATTTACATTAACAAACAGTTGAACAGATGTATCTATTAAAGTGGCTGGTCAGTGTAGAATTAAGGGTTTAATTTAAGAGGTTTGACAAAATATTGCATTAACTGGTCTTTACTCCAACCCCAAATTATCAAAGGCTAAATTGAATAAATGTCACTGTTATTGTTGGATGTAATAAACATTGCAGCCAAAGAGGGCCTCTAACAGGGCTTTAGAGTTGAAGTCTTGTGAGTTGAATTGCAGCAGTGCTACACAGTACTGTTAATTAAATGCTAACACTCTTTGTTTTTTGTTTTGTTTGTTTTTTTTAGGAAGGATGTGAAAAAAGGAGAGAAGAATACTATCGTCACATCTTTCAACAGGAACTTCACTGCCAGGAATGATGCTAACCCAGCTACTCATGCTTTTGTCACTTCTCCTGAGGCAAGAAGAACCACATGCTGAACGTTAAGCAAAATACAAGATCAGCAATTCCTAGTTACAGGGACTACACAGTGTCTATCTCTGAATGTTTGTGATCTAACAAATGTCACTGTTGGCCTGTTGTGTTATTTTATGCAGATTGTCACTGCCCTGGCCCTCGCTGGGACCCTTAACTTCAACCCTGAAACTGACTACTTGACTGCTTCCAATGGAGAGAAGTTCAAGCTGGAACCCCCCACTGGTGATGAGCTCCCCTCCAGAGACTTTGACCCGGGCCAGGACACCTACCAGCACCCCCCTGCTGAGAGCAGCTCAGTCAAGGTGATCACTGTTTACAGATACAGAATCTGCTCTTACAACAGTACAGCACAGAGTTTGAAAAACAAAGTTTTGGTGAGCTTGGAACACTTTTTTAGTGATTTAAAAAAAAAAATCCTGTTTGAGGTAGTATTTGTTTGACTTACTATCTTTTGGAACTAAACTTAAGAAGAGCCCTCATTTATCTGCTTGATTTGGTGTTCAGGTAGATGTAAACCCCTCCAGTAACCGTCTGCAGCTGCTGGAGCCCTTCGACAAGTGGCACGGAAAAGATCTCGAGGACATGAGAGTCCTCATCAAGGTGAGAAGAAAATGGAAGAAAAGTTTAGGTGGATGTACAGGAGAGGGAGTGGCAAGTAAGTCAAGTAGATGGCAAGTTGCTTTGAAGTTGTTTTAGAAAACATCTTTAAGTAAAAGAAGTGAGACGGTTAAATGAAGCTGAGCTGTATTTTACACAGGCTTTCCAAAACTGAGTAAATATATTTACTCCCATTGTTCAGGATACTGTAAGTTTTGTGACTTTTTTTATGTGAAGCTGAGTTCATTACTGGTGAGTAAGCGACTGGCTAGTTATTTTCAGTGGAAGTCGGCGATATGAAGCTTCAACTTCTCGCTGCATCCGTGATACAATCGAGCATCAACCAATCATATACTTCCATGCTAGGAAACATTCACAAGACCAAGGATGATATCAGTGAGCTCTACAACAATACTTCAGCAGTGACTCTGTGATGTTGCCGCAATTGGCCATTTCTTAATTTACAAGCTCATAGTGTGAGCAGCAGCAACAGCTGTGACTATTATGGTGAGCTGTGCTGTATGTTTAGATGAGGGTATTGCAGTAGCAGGGCATGCTCTTTTTGATGCCATAAGGAAGAGACGAGCTCGGCTGGAATCATGCTGGCTGGATGCCGACTGACTTGTGGCGGGAAACACTTCTCCCAGGAGATAAGAGTAGCTGGGTATTAAGTTACGTGGGGAAATGGCCCTTTTGGATGTGTGTAAAAAGTGCATTGTGTTGTACATATGTTACACCGTAAAGGTACAAGGTGATGGTGAGCCTTACCTTGGCTGGCAGCTCTTTGCTTGGTGTTTGAAAAGCACCAACATCTGACCAGTCAAGGTTAGAGCCTGGCCGATATATTGGCCGATATTAGTATTTGCTGATATTTTGGTATCAGCATTTATAACAGGCAACAGGAAAATTAAAAATGCAAAGAAGAGACGGAAGAAACACTCTTCAACCATGTTATGAGTGTTGATGTTGCATAGTTTGTACACCACAGGGCACTCTGCAACTTCCCTGTTGGGAACACGTGTTTGGAACGCCACAAACACAACAACTTGAGGCCTGTACTATGAAGCAGGATTTTGTGTTATCCAGGTAACATCAGGGTTAACCCTGCGTTTTCTGTACTACGAAGGTGGTTCACTTCTTAATGGGGTACATCGCCATGGTAATTTATGATGCGAAGATTAGAGATTAACAGGTATGAAATGACGGCCTACTGACCAATCACTTCTTTGGAAAATAGCGTCACTATCCTGGAAGATCCCTCAGACCTCTGTGTGTGGACAGTAGGAGGGTCTAAAGTTTATTAATAGCGTCTGACCTCTTTGTGTTTATCTGATGAGCATCAGTAATAAATATAGATTTTTAGATGCAGCTTTGTTCCTTCATATGTTTTTTCTGTTGGCTGCAAAGAATTTTACAATTTTATTGCTCTATAGGCATTAATATATGGTCCTAAAACAGGACACCTACACTGTACTTGCTGACCTTATATCAAATTTGCAAGTAGACTAAGCCTATCCCCACGACCCTGAATTGGATAAGTGGAAGAAGATGGATGGAAGTAGACTAAGTCTACAATTCTATTTTTATATTTATTCTTTACTCGCTCTCAGACTGTTAAACAGCACAGAGAATAAAAACACAAACTGTCCTTTAAACATTAATTTAATGAAATATTGGATTATAATCCATCAAATTCTCCCGTGTCTTAATGACAGAGCTGTGATATTGATATTGATACAGACCAAAGCCCTTAAAATGCACACTTTTAATACTATATTACTCTACAGTGTTTTTCCTCTCACACACACTCATACCACTGCTTTGTCTGCAGCAGCTGTGTTGCTTTCAGATGTATTACTTGTTTAACCTCTTCAAATTTTCCCCACAGTGTAGTTTTATTTTTCTTTTTGAAAATCAGCCGCTCTGCTGCTGATACACTTATCCATAATTGTGATTTCATGTGAATGCACAGGGGAAACCTTGAGTTAATTTAGCAAGTTGACTTATCCTGATTGCCAGTATTGGGGTAAGTGAATCCAGATAACAGAAACATACCCTGGGTATGTTGAACTCTCTTCATAGTGCAGGCCTCAGCTGATCCAAGCAGAATCAGGCAGAGTGTAAACAAGTAAGCCAAGACTTTTTGTGATAATAAAATTGTTTTTAAACTGCATTGTCGTATTATCTTAGTAAGGACTCATAAATGACTACACGTAACAAACGTTAAGGAAATCTGTTTGTTTCATGTGTCTGAAAGAAAAAAAAAAAAAGCCGATATTTTGGATTTTTAAATCACCAAGTATCGGTATCAGTCTTCATCTGTATCAGTCAGGCTCTAGTAAAGGTTTATAAACATTCAAATTAGTGAGTTACCTGCTAAAGCTGATGTCAAACCTCCCTCCTCATCTTCTGTCAGAGAGGACAGAGTTTTGAAACTGAAATACCATCTTTGTAATTCTTTGGAGCTACACTACACAGTCTCTGTTCACAGTGAGAAGGACTGTGGCTGCTGTCTCATGAATGGGCCTGACACAGCCCAAGTAGACCTGTGTGATTTGTGCCTGTGTAGTCTCAAATTGTCAATGTTAAGAATATTTTCCAGCTGTTGAGGCACAGGTGAGATAATGATAACTGAAGCTTTAGTAATGGAAGATGGTTCAGTGTACTTCATTGCTACCTTAAGCTTCCTTTAAGCCATTAAAAGGAGGAAAGGCGTTTAATGCAAGATTATGCTCCTGCATTGGTGTACGTTTGCGTAGCTCTTTGACTACGCACAGAGTGGGGACATGGAATTTCAACCATTGCAGAGACTATGGAAAAATGCCTGTGCACTGTCCTCCAAAAAGCCAACAGTGTATACCCCAACAAAGATGACATTTTGTGCAGGAAAATTTCTGATTGGTTGAAATCAATCAGGAAACGGGAAAGGAAAAGGAAGGATAGTGGCATTCATAGCGAAGAGGAAGTGTGAAAAAGGGAATCCGATCAAACAAGCACAGATGAGAAACACAGACAAAGATTGTGACAGTGGAGAGTTTTAATTGTTTTTAACACTTTGTTTCTGTTCACTAGTGAGGAATTCTTTGTATATTTTTTACGATTTCTGTCTTTTCTTCAGCAGGAGCTGAGGTAAAGGACCAGCAAGTGCACAAACATAAACAAGAGTAACACACATTGCCGTGTTTTTGACAGTAAACAGCTACAGCATGTAGATGTGGATCTGCAAACCTCTGTGTAGCACCTATGGACTACCAATGCACTACGCTGTTGGGACCTTAATACTTTTTTTTTTTTTTTTTTTTTCTATATTGAAAA
>VUQI01055649.1:0-14195 GCA_015106735.1 Paratilapia polleni | reverse complement strand
GCAGCATGATCTGTTCTCGGTATATTACAGATGTAGACAGTTAATAAAAAACCGACTTTCTGTGGAGATTCAGTTCTTAAAGGAAGCAATAGAACAACACAAAAATTGAAAAAAAAAATTATTCTCTTCTTCTCACAAATGAAATCCATTGTAACTCAAAGAGGTCAAGCTCTGTCAGTGAGCAAATGTTTTACAAACCTACAGGTGGCAAGTATTTGATGTTCAAAAGACAGGATTTTCACTTCAAGACTAAAAGAGTTCAAACGTTCCTGACTGTCATAAATGATTCCTCTACCAAAATTAAAAAAAAAAAAAAAAAAAACAAAAAAAAAAAAAAAAAACCACCAAAAAAAAAAACAGCATCTCACTTATTTTCAAATGCTTTAAACTGACTGGGGCTAAATTGATTAAACCTGATTAAAAGGACTTTTTCTTTGCTGCCTGTTGGACAACAGGACACGTTTGAACATCCAGAAATTTCTAGGAGGATGTGGCGAGGGGAGGATTTCTGGAAGTTTTGATTCTTTGTATGTAAATATGAGACTGGTGAGACATTTCAGAGGAAATGGCTTCGTGAGATGTCGAGCCATAAAGACACTGTGTTTTCCCCTCTCACCCTGTCGGTTTGTCTGTCTTTGTGTCTGTCTCTCAGAAATGTACATCAGTATTAATGTCTGCTTTCATCCAACAGGACTACACAGGCAATGATTAACACGTTGGTACACACACATTAAAATGAGTGTAACCGAATAACGACCGAAAAAAGGGAGGGAAAGTAAACAGAATCTGCTTTCCTGTCACACAAAATTAGGAGATGTGATGAAAAGATCATTTCTGGTTGGCCAATTTTGCTGATGCAAAAAAAGCAATCAGCGACAATACAGCGCCAGCTGAGGCTGAACTGAACTGCTGTGGTGACAGAATAATTCAGGAAGATGGCTGAGGAATTCTGCTATTTGTATTTGTGAATAACACAAATGTAAAAAAAAAAAAACGTATCTTGATCTACAATATCTGCTCATTCAGCAGGCTCATGCGCGTGAGTTTATGGAAATGCACACTCATGCTCTAGTTTACCGCTGTTTTCCGTCACTTTACTCAGGCCTGTACTGCACTGCACTGTCATACAGCACAGGGTAACATGAGGACTACTCCCCCAACCCCCTAAAGTGACAGATGCTTCACTTTGTGATGTCAAGCGCTTGTGTCAGAGGTCAATTGATTCATTTGTCCACAGCTGTCCAACAATCGCGAGATCATAGTGTTGAGGAGGGAGGTGTAAAGGTTGCTTAGGGAGGCTGGGGTTTTGAGTGGTCAGATCACGGTCAGATGTGTGGGTGGCGGCATTGTAGAAGGTGTGGTTCATTTGGTCAACCCATATTAAATCATCAGAGCTCTCAGCACTCAGACATCCTTGAAAACCACATCTGCGCTACAGGGGATGCACACGAGAACACACACACACACACTTTATACCTTATCCCGTCATCCTTCCATCTCCACGCACACACACACACGGAAAGTCACTCAAAACTGTCCAGGAAGGAAATTGAATTGTGCATGTTTTATTATTTGAGCGGTGCAGTGCTTTAGCCAGGCCCCGTCCTCTGTAATGGTGTAATGTATATTTCATTACAGCCTAATGGGCTCCATTAGCACAGTCTCCTCACAGACATTCAAGACTTATTGTTTTATGGCCGAGAAGGAAGGGTGGAAGGATGGAGAGGATAGAAGAGGTGAAGGAGAAGAAAACAAGAGTGAGGGGCCCAGAATGAGGAGCAGTGGAGAGGAGAAATAGGAGGACAGGTAATAATGCATATTGGGAAGAAATGGAGAGGAAGGGAGAGAGTTCCGATCGGAAGCAATGGGGTAGAAAGGAGAAGACGATGAGAGTGTGAAGGTACGAATGGGTCATGTAGAGAAAGACGAAGGAGGAAGAGGAGATAGTTAAGAGAAAAGGCAGAGGGAGGATGAGGCGGAAAGAGAGGTGTAAATGTCCCCAGGGAGAAAGTGAGAGCGAACATCCCTCATTACTGTAGCCTGCAGATGTTCTGTAAGCCACAACTTCAACTTCAGGCTCTCATCACATTCCTACGGCTGCCCTCAACCACATTTTACGCACGCACACACACACACACATACACACACACGCACACACAGTCACCCCACACACATTTTACTGGCAGTCCACCAACAGCTTAAACTGAAAATAAACTCAATAATGTACCGCATATCCCCATTATTGAGAACCACTTCACTCACTTACAGTACAGCTCACATATCTGAAAGCTTACAGACACATTGTATATACAGCATGCAAAGAAACACATTCAATGTTTGTTTTTGCATTTTACTGGGGCATATTTTAGTCTTTACAGAAATATTTAAAAAAAGTCATAATCACTGCGGTTTCACTTAACAGCCATTTTAATTCGATGTAAAACATCAATATGGAATTACAAGTCTTATTCGTTTATTAACAACAGCACTTGATGGTATTGGTGTTTGTGGATTTGGAAATGTTGATTTTATTGATTTATAGTATTATTATTTATAAATTAAGAAGCATTTTGTACATTTCTTTCTATATCTAAGGTTGCCTTTTGCAACAACAACTTGACTGAAGTTGAACACTGGTTTAGTTGATTATGTTTTAGCAAATGTGTAAGATAATCCTGAGCGTATATGTATTTTTTATGTCAGGCTCCCTCTTAACAGCTACTATGCCTGTCCTCTTGTGCAGCGTGCTGTACAACAGGGATGGATGTTTCACCAATCCGTCACTTTTCGAGATTCAGTTTAACATATTGCAAAATTATCATCACCTTATAGAGCTAAGTGTGAGGGTTAAGGGCAACAACATTAACAGTACACACTAACAAGGCCCTCAGAATCCATCCCTGCTGTATAGTCAAGTAGAGTTTGCACTGAGTGAGCACACTCAAAAACACATTCAAAAACTTGCCACACAATAACTCTGTGCAATAACAGAGGGCATGGTGTGTGAGGGCCTGTTTGTGAGCTGGAAAAAAAAAAACAACTGTGAGAAACCAATGCAGTGCGTATAAGAACGCCTCTGGTGTCAAAAAGAGTAGCGTACGTTGAAGAAACATCTCAGCTGGCTGCACTGTGTGTGCATGTACCTGCTGTGTTTCCTTTTTTTTTTTTTTAAAGTGATGAACTGTGTCAAGTTGGATAGCGGTGATGTTTTGATAGTTGCAGGAAGAGGCTGTGAGAGGGATGTTTGTTAAGATGAAGACTGGTCAGCACTGATTGACTCTGTGTCTTTGCATTGATGCCTCAGATCAAAGATATTCTGACGGAGGAAAAAAAAAAAGAAAAAAGGGAAAAACAACAACTGCTGTACGACCAGACACCTCAGACGAGGAGGGACTGACAATCACAGACTTCTCTCTTTCTCTCTCTTATTCAAGTGACCTACTGTAAAATAGACTATTCAACCAACTTTCCTCTTCTATGCTGCCTATACTGTATGTGATAGTCTTAAACTTTGGTCTTTAGAAGTGCTACTTTTTCTTTTTTTTGTAAAATGAAATAACAGCAAGAGGAATGAACAAAAATACAAATGTACAAATGTGAATAAGCTGCTGAAAGAAATAAGCATTGCTAACTACTGTGTCCAAGACTGTGTCAGTATCTAGATTGTACTATTTTCTTCCTTTGTTTTAGAAGTGGAGGGCAGAGAAATGGGAAGCTGCACTGGACTCACAAATACACACAAGATGACATACAGCAGCCCCCGGGATGCAGAGTGATGCTTGCTCATTCTCTCGGGGGTGTTTCTGAGTGTGTGTGTGTCTGTGTTTGTGTGTGTGTGTGTGTGAAGAAGGCTGATTGATGCCAGGGTGAGTCAGGAGGGATCTGTAGGCTGGGTTTAGACTCTAGCCAAATCCTGGTTCAAATGCAATGAGATTCAACACAAGAATCACCGATTGATTTGTTGTCGCTGTTCACCAATTCATGATAAATGGCTTTCCCCAGTCATGTAGGACTGTGGTGTATATTATGGCAGCTAAGATTTATGGAATCAGTCAATTGCTTTATTTATGACTCCAAATCAGCCTTCTTCTCTACGCAACGAACTAAAGCTTGGGTTACATACAGGTATATCAGCAATATTAACTGATATTTTCCTTTACCAGTCGCCTCACTTTTACATAGTTTGTGCTGAGTTTGGGCTAAACCACGTGACTCAGTGGACCAAAGCATATTTCTCATACAGTAGATGCACATCACAACTTTGAGTATGCTTTGATCCGTATCACATTTAATCCCCTCTCTCTCTCACAACCCTAACATCACAGTCTAAGCTAATAGAACTGAAATATCATAAAGGTCATCTCTGAGATTACTTTTGTGCTTGGATGCTTCTGGAGCCCATATGCCCTGAAAAACCTAATACCACGAAAACTGCTTCGCTGCATAGAAAAAAGAATTAAGGAAAAAACTGTGATATGTTATATGCAGTATTTTTTGTATCATTTCTTTTTTGGGGGGGGGGGTTCTGTGCTGTTTGTCTCTTGTGTTTAGAAAGGTTTAACTGCTGTTATTGAGGCAGAAAAAAAAGAGGATTTTGGATGTTTTGTGGATTTTTGGATTGTAAGAATTTTAAAATGAGATGGTGGATCAAATGTGGGAGGTTCCTGTTTGGAAGAGATGTTAAAATGTTATTTGTTTGCCTAAAAATGCTCTTCAAAATGTAAGAAACGTGTATTGCAAAGCACACAATGTTATTAAAGCTGGAAATATTCTGTCTGATTGAGGCCACTAATGTTTATCTTTGCAAGCAGTGTTCTTTTAGGTTTGTTTTTTTTTTTTTTCTTGGTACAGGAAAGACAACGTCTTGCCCTGCTGGTGAAAAGACACACACATTAACACGCACATTAACACACACACACAGAAACACAAACCAGAGGGAACTTGTACAGTCATATAGTTGCGTGGTGAAAATGGTCATAGTAAGTCATGATGGTAATGATGGTGATAATATGACTTCTCGCTGAAGGTGGACCAGTCTGTTGTGATACAATGTAATTAATAAAAAGTGTTATGTCACATCAAAGTTCCTGCAAGTGATTATGCAGACAAGTTATACATCTATATGCATGTGTGCGTATGTGTGTGTCTGTGAGCGAGAGAGAGAGGGAGATAGAGAGAGATAAACTCAAAAGTACTCAGGCATGCTCAAGGCAATGTAAGAGAAGCAGAAAAATATGCTCAATTGAATTCAGTGATAGAGCTCGAGTGTCCGAGTGATGCTACATCTCTCTTCTATTAATCCCAACATAACCCCCCCCACCCCAAAAAAAAAAACTTGCTGTGTTTGCAGATTAGAAGCAAGCTGAAGGCTTATGCAGGGAATTGTGCTAGCAAATTGGACAGGAGAGTATGCCTAAATCCCTGATGCAATTAGGCAACAACCGAATTAATATCTTCTTTTTACACAGAGCTCTGTCTACAATTTATCTTTTAATAAAAATGTCATTGGAAAGGAAATGAGAAATGCAAAACTTCACCTTAGTGTAAGTGTATGTGTGTACTTGTTTAGAGATCTTTGTGAGGACAAAAATTCACATAAACCTATAGTTGTGAGGAAGAACTGTGATTTGTGAGGACAAAACGCTGGTCCTCACGAATTTGAAGGCATGTTTGAGCATTTTTGAGGCTCAAAATGTGTTTTTAGGGTTAGGTTTAGGGTAAGGGTTAGTGTGTGTGTGTTTTGTGGGTGGGAGGTACTTAGACTGAGCATACTGCCTGCCTCTGTGTGTCTATGTACAGTCATGTGAAAAACTAAGTACACCCTTACTGCTTCCACAGCAATTAAGAGGGAACGTAGCAGCCAGGTGCTGCTAATCAAATGCATGTGATTGATCATCAGCAAGTGTGACCACTGCTATAAAAGCAGAAGCTTTGACAGTTTGACATTTTTCCCAGGAGTGGACGTCCCAGCAAATTCACCCCAAGATCAGACCGTGTAGTGCTCAGAGAAACTGCAAAAAAGCCCAAGAGCTACATCTCAGACTCTGCAGGCCTCAGTTAGCATGTTAAATGTTAATGTTCGTGACAATACAATTAGAAAAAGAACAGGTATGGCTTGTTTGGAAGAGTTGCCAGGAGAAAGCCTCTTCTCTCTAAAGAGAACATGGCAGCACACCTTAGGTTTGCAAAGTTGCATCTGAACAAACCACAAGACTTCTGGAACAATGTCCTTTGGACAGACAAGACCAGATTGGAGATATTTGGCCATGCACAGTGCCATGTTTGGAGAAAAACAAACACAGCATATCAGCACAAACATCTCATACCAACTGTCAAGCAAAGTGGTGGAGGGGTGATGATTTGGGCTTGTTTTTCAGCCACAGGACCTGGACACCTTGCAGTCACTGAGTCGACCACAAGCTCCTCTGTATACCAAAGTTTCTAGAGTCAAATATGAGGCCATCTGTCTGACAGCTAAAGCTTGGCTGTATTTGGGTCATGCAACAACACGATGATCCCAAGCACATCAGCAAATCTACAACAGAATGGCTGAAAAAAAATAAAAGAGTCAAGGTGTTGCAATGGCCCAGTCAAAGTCCAGACCTCAACCTGATTGAAATGCTGTGGCGGGACCTTAAAGGAGCTGTGCATAAATGAATGCCCACAAACCTCAATGAACTGAAACAATGCTGTAAAGAAGAGTGGGCCAAAATTCCTCTACAATAATGTGAGAGACCGATAAAGTCACACAGAAGATGATTACTTCAAGTTATTGCTGCTAAAAGTGGTTCTACAAGCTATTGAATCATGGGATGACTGAATAGTCCTGTGAAAAACTTTTTTCACATGACTGTATGTGTGTGTATGAGTATAAAGAAAGAAAGTTGTAGTATTGCTCTCCTTGGTGTGCAGTGGAGAATTTCTGTACTCAGCAGCTGAACCTCAAAATTAACACTGTTAATTACTGGACACATACAAGCACACATACATCAGGTTGTAAGGATGCCTGTAAGACATCTACTGTGTGCGGTGGTAAGACAAACACAGAATAACTGGTGACGCTCTTGTGAAACTGAGGAATTGGATGGTTCACTACCAGAAACTGAAACATGTAACAAAAATGTCCTGAATTTGAAATACACCTAAATTACTCTGTCACAAAAGTTGAATTCTTTCTGCCTTAGGAGAGTATTATTATACCCATGATTTCAGTTAATACATGTTTAACCTCATAATAATTATGGTCTAAAACAACTCTTCTTGAGGAAAAGACAATACAAGAAGATTCCACATCAGTATGTGTGCAGTTTAACTAATTTAGAACGGATTCGATTTAAGTAATTGCTCAAGTAATACTAATTTACTTTTTAATAGACTGCTCTCACAGTCAGTAAAGGGTAAGGTTTGGGATTCACCAAACCTATAAAAAGTAAAGGCATGACTCCCAGATTTTTGTTTTTAGGAATATTCTGGTTAAATTAAAAAAAAAAAAAAGTGACTAATTACATTATTTATGCAAAATTTGTTCAGATAGCAAATTAAAAAAATATTCATCACATTTACTCCTTGATGTCACAAGCCAGCTCATAGCCAATGAAAAAACAGGTGAGACATGAGAAGGTTAGGATGCCAGTTGTACGTTTAGTTGCAAAAATAAACACAAGAATACGCCATAATAAGCATATTTTTTGAGTAGTCAGAGCATTAGTGTTAAGTTAATGTTAAGTTAAATTCAATTTCATTTCAGGTTTACTTATATAGCACAAGTTCACAACAGTTGTCTCAAGGTGCTCTATATTTTAAGATAAAGAGCCAAAAATATTTTAAAAAAAAAAGAGAGTCCCAATGATCAGATGATCTATGAGCAAGCACTTGGTGACAGTGGAGAAGAAGTACTCCCTCCACCAGAACCCAGCTCATGGAGGGGCAGCAAGTGAGTGGTTTGGGGATTAGGGGAAAGAGACTACATAGAGGGAAAAAAAGGACAAAACATAAACAAGAGAGGATGAAAGTTAAGGATATGTGATAGTGGCGTGTCCTAAACGTATTGTGAGAGAAAAAAGAGGATGCTCAGCACATCATGGGAAGTTCCCCAGCACCCTGAGGCTATAGCAGCATAACTAAGGGATGGTTCAGGGTCACCTGATCCAGTCCTGACTATAAGTTTCAATAAAAAAGACATTTTTGAAGTAGAGAGGGCATCTGTCTCCTGAATCCAAGCTGGGAGCTGGTTTCACTCTGCCTTGCATTCTACTTTTGAATAAAAGAAGTGTATATTAGTGTCACCTGGGGAAAAAATAAAGAAATCAACCAAAACCAGGAGAGGCGGACCCACCACCTTCCCAAGGATGTTACAGTGGTCTTGGGAACAGCTTATCATACCTAAGAAGACAGACTCGAAACTGCAAAGTTTAGCAGTGGCTGAAAAGCAGCACGAGCTTTCCGCAAACCAACTGGCATGACTGTATATGAGTACAGATTGGAGAGGGTTATAAATGCCAAAATCTCCAGTGCCCTTTCTGTGAGTCACACTTGCCAGTAACCTTTCAAAAGATCAAATTTACTCACATACTAACCTGATCAATGCGATCTTCCATTGTAAGAAACAGATACAAGTCAGGTTTTGAGAGGCTGTTCACCTTACTATTCTGTGCAAGGCCCAAAACGTTTTAAACCTTTTTAACTAGAGGACAAGTTCAGGGTCATCTCAGTGTATGCCATTATCGAATATGCACTGAGCTTCAGCTTCCAGCTGCCTTTTCTTTTTTTGAGACACAATAAAATATCTGGTTTATGTGTTGAGCACCTTCAACCTCTGTGTCATGTTGTAAGAAGTGGGTTTGAGACAAGGTAGCAGACTGGCATAGCTCCAAATAACCAGTACCTCACATTTCCTCACATCTACAAATGTTACAAGCCATTCAAGTGCCACAATGTTTCTGAATTTTAAAAATTACCCTGTAGCACTACATCAGATGCCAAATGCTCCCTCCATCACCACACAGTCAGAATCAGGAGCAGTGGAACATACCTACAGTGGAACAGGAGCAGCAGCCACTGCTGCCTAGATGACAGCACCTGGATGCTTTAAGCTTTCTGTCTCACAACTTTAACTTCTGGCTTTAAGAGATTTCTAATTTAGTTGATGTCTTATGGCTAGGAGTTTGAATAAATAGCTCAGACCAGACACTTGGAGCACCACAGTGCAGCAGCTACTGTATTTTGTGGGAACTGTTGAAATAGCAAGAGGCAAAAGTGCAAGGACATAGTCACCAAGACTGAACTGATGCTCACAGCCTGTCAAATCATAGTTTTTCTTTTTTTTTTCTGTGGGATCCAATCTTTCACCTACTCTGTATTGTTCAAAGCTAACCACATTCAGATAATTAAATAGGTTTTGGGGAGTTTCTTACTGCAGACTGCTAGTGGGTCATTCACTTTGTGTCCAAACAGCAAATCACCTCAGCGCTAACATGCATGCCTTTGGACTGTGGGAGGAAGAGACCACACAGGAACAGCCAGAAAATGCAAACTCCCCAAAAAATTAGATGTAAAACTGAAATCTTTAGTAGACTGTATTGTTTTGGGAACATCAAATATCAAAATAAACTGAGTTAATGTGGAAAAGCAAAGCCAGTTGTCATTACACAGGGGGTTTAACAAAAGATATCCTTTTGGATCTGTGCCCAGACATACTGAGCAAATGCATTAGTTGTCACTCCCAACTTGTAATTTTTCAATGAGTAGGGTCACTGTGGCGAAGGGACACAGTTTACCTAAACCTTGATCTTTTCCCAACCCTAACCAAGTAGTTTTTGGTACCTTAACTTAACTAATAAGTGAAAGTAAAAAGCTAATGAAAAAAAAATGCCAAAGAAAATGCAGGACACAAACTGACAAACCTGTGACTTATGCCACCACCACCCCTCCAGCAACCTAAAGTGGGCTTTGTAGGTCTTTAAAACAAAACTGTTATCCCTCCCTTGCCAATTGTATTGTGACTGGGTGTCAGGGCTGAAAAGTAGATGAAAGGTTAAAAAGTATTCGGATGCCTAATGACATGACATCACAGACAACAGATCTGGTGCAGGGTAGGAGCCACATAATCTCGTCCAACTGCAAGAATGGGGTACAGCAGTGCAAGTTTGACATCTTGTTTTAAGCATGGCCAGAAATGATCTTGCAACACACATTATATGGACACCTAGATTCACTATGAGATGTCTGTTGTGCTTTACACAAATGTGCAGGAACCACCACTCAAAAAAAAGAAAAAAAAAAACTGCCTCTCCCACCAACTGGTCACTATGTGGCACAGCTTTGGTAATCAAGAGCCTTTTTAGGATATCGCCTTTAGAGTGAAAGTTATTCAGAAACTGTGTTCAACACAGCAGATCAACACTAATATAGCCACCGCCTACAAACCAATCAATTCTCTGAAAAATGGGATCACCATTCCTAGAGGTTACCATGAAACTTGGTGCACAGACAGTGAGAAGGTTTCTAAAGAAGGCGAGAATTTTTTGAAAAACCTCTAACTTTTGCTTTACCCGACAAGCATCCATGTGACAGATCTAGATCTCAGTGAAAGGAGCAGCTTATCTTTGTTAGCTTTGGGCTTTTTGGCCTTACAAGATTTTGCAAGTAAGCCTACCTACCAGGTTGAATAATGTTTTTAAGTTGTTCTTTATCTCTCCCAACAACATTAAACACCACTGGGGTTGCAGCTGATTTTGTTTATCTAAGCAACACATTCATTTAATGTAATACACAATTATAGTCAGATCTGTTCTTGCTTCAATGATGAGGCAGTGATACATAATATTTATGTTTTTCTCATATGTTTAAGATTAGAGTTTGTTTTTCTTGTGAAAATTATATGGATTTTACAGTTTGTAAAGTGAAGGACCCAAATGCAGGAACAAAAGGCCAACCTTTATTTAGGTTGTATGCAAAGTCTAAAAACAAATCCAAATCCATATAGAGTAATATGCAAAACAAGGAGCACACAGATGGGAAGCTACACAGACTCTACGACACAAACAAATGGGAAGGATAGGACTATTTATACACACTGGGTAATCTGGAAGTGGAGACAGCTGGTGGAAACGAGACACGGGTGCAGACAATAAAGATAATCACAGCGGAGGAAGTAAAATTCAGTCAGACAACAACTTTTATAGTTAATAGGAAAGAGCAAAAGAACCCAACTAAATACAGAGACCAGACAAATTACACTAAACACAAAACAACTGGGGACGCTAGAATAATAAGGAAATCAAAACCTGAATCAAAAAGTACAATAACCAAAAAATCTAAACTATAAACACTGGAATTACAGAAAAACAAAAAAGAAATTTAAACTGAAATATATTAACAAAGGATACCAAGGGCCCAGGTCATGGGGGAGGATCCTTGGGTCTCCTTGAGCCTCACTCTGAGAGCTCAATATCCCCAGAACAATAACAAAGGGACCTCGCCATGCTAAGGAGGCCCAGGAAGAGTAACCTAAAGCAACCCTTGGCTGAAAGCCAGTTTTTCACCATCTTCTTTTGTTGAAAAATTTTAAGGACATCAGACAGTGATGGCATGGTTTATCTGCTTGCCCCTCTGGCACACTTCAGCATCACTGCAGCATCTTGACAGAAAAAAGTCCACTACCTTTGTTCTTGATCTGTTCATGTTCACCACTGGTCACCTGGTGCCAGATTTAGAAAATCTGGGTTGAAGTCCTGAGTTAAAAACCACAGTCATGTGACTGCTTAGCATGATTGTGAGTGTGGGGGGTTAGTGAAAGAAGATAATGAATATATTTTACTTGTTCTATTGTACAGGTCTAATATAATAGGGTATACATAATATATATAATATAATAGGGTATCACAACTTTTATTTAATCCTGCTATTTTTGAATAAGCAAATAAGCCTTATGTTAAATACAGTTAATATTGAGATGTTACTGTGAATACAAAAATGGCAGAGTATTATTTATAGCTTTTTTTAATAGGCTCGAGGTTCAAGAAAATGCAGTCAGGAATGTGAAATTATGCATAAATCTGTATAGGTAATTAAATCATGATTAAAAAAGGGGGGATTTGGGAAAACAAGACAGCAACAAACATTCCTGAAAACATCTGAAATGAGTTCAAAGCCTGACAAAGCCTTTCAAATGAGCGATGAAATGTATAAAGGTGATACAACACTTGAGCTGAGTGACTGAAACCCCACAAAGACAACATCTCTTTTCTTCTTTCTCCATTTTCAAGCCAAGGGTAAAATGTTAGCCAAGCTAAGGCTTAGAGTCCCATGCTGTAGATCAAAGCTTCAGCAAGGCTGTTACTAACTGTAAACTGTCTGTGCCTTAATACTATACCATTAACTGTGGCCTCATCCCAGAAGAACAGAAGAGCAACTGTTGCTTGGAGGAAATCTATCATTATTAAAGAAACGTGGGCTTAGAGAGAAAACACATAAGAGAACAACATTTCAGTGGAGACAAAGACGAGGCATGCCAATGCTGCTTTGTAATGACGTGGACCAATTAGATATTTTTAAAGCAATGACAAGCTTTCATTAGTGGTTAATCCTTCACTGCTGCACCTGCATGGTGACATCACCAGCACCACAGGGAGGAGTGTTTATATGGATGTGGTCCCATTCCATTGTCTGTTTCTCTGTGAGTGATTTATGAGTGTTCTCTGCTGCAAATAGCAATGCAAACCATAATGAGCATCTTTTTAAATTAAGCGTTGTTCTTTCTGAATCTTACTTTGTTTTCAAGTGAAAATCGCCTCCTCTTTTTTTTTAAAAAAAAAGAAAGAAAGAAACCGATCCCTGCAACCTCATTAGAGCAAATATGCTTAAAGATAACTTTTCTGCAAAATGTTGACTGACACCCTATCTCATGTGCTTTCCTGAAATTATCCATTTGTAGAAATATGACTCGTGCTCTATAATTAAGTTTAAGCAGTGAAGGCCCTTGAATAAGGATAGGCAAAGGTCAGGGTCTTGGTTTAAAACAAGACTATAGCCTACTGTACAGATCGGGAAATCAATTAACCTTTCCAAAGTGCTTCAGTACTTCTAGATGGAGTTTATCAGACCCACTCCACTGACTGCCTTTTGGATCGGTCTGAACTTGGGAAAGCTGCTTTTAATCTTCTTAAACAAACTATAGCACCAACTTAAAATCAATACAATTATACCCTTTGGATATTTCAGAAACATGAATTAAACTTCCCGATGTCAAACTGTAATTATTTGACATGTTTGTATTTTATTTTTCTTTTAAATTACCTAATCACCAAATTTATTTATTGAAAACTTCAGATATGTAAAGATGAAAATAATTAACTTGTTGCTGTTCCTCTTTAGTGAACTCTGTCAATAGTTCTTTAATGCTTAAAGAGGGTTTGAGCTGGCCCTTGGTCTAATTACACTGAGAAAACACAATAATAAATAAATAAAACTGCAGTGGGGGATAAATTTTATTACAGTAGATGTCTTTCTGAAAGTGCTGTAACTAAGTTTAAGGATGTAATTCCTCCACTTTTATCGTCTTCAATGCCATGTGCCAACACAATGCAGAGCAGCTACCTAAACTTCTCTCCCACAGAGGTTGATCATCAATTAGACCCCGTGGTATAATTCAGAAGTGCGTGCCTTAAAGCAGATAACTGGAGAAGAAATGGCGTTGCACTCATTTAGAAGGCGCTCGTCTGGCCTGGAAAAATAGTTTGTTGCTTAGCCCTTCGTAAAGCTAGGACATCTTACTATTCTTCACTAATCAAGGAAAACAAGAACAACCCCAGGTTTCTTTTCAGCACTGTAGCCAGGCTGACAAAGAGTCAGAGCTCTGTTGAGCCAAGCATTCCTTTTACTCTGACTAGTAATGACTTCATGAATTTCTTTACAAATAAAATTTTAACCATTAGAGAAAACATTATTCACAGCTGTCCCACAGACGTATTGTTATCTACAGCAACTTTCAAAAATACAGATACTTATTTAGACTCTCTCTCTCCGATTGATCTTTCTGAGTTAACTTCAATAATTATTTCCTCTAAACCATCAACGTGTCTATTGGACCCCATCACTACAAGACTGCTCAAAGAAGTCCTACCATTAATTAATGCTTCAATCTTAAATATACTCAATCTATCTTTATCAACAGGCTACGTACCACAGGCCTTTAA
>VUQI01055647.1:0-11117 GCA_015106735.1 Paratilapia polleni | reverse complement strand
CCGCGTCTCTGTGGCTTTCAAACCCCAAAACACGTTATGCCAAAAATTGGTCCCCCCCAAGGATCGGGTCCCCCGGCACAAACAGAGTAATATAGTGTACGCTGTTAAGTGCCAAGAGGATTGCCGTGACTTATACATTGGGGAAACTGAACAACCTCTGGCTAAGCGGATGGCACAACACAGAAGAGCTACCTCGTCAGGCCAAGACTCCACAGTATATTTACACCTGCAGGCCAGTGGCCACTCGTTCAATGATGAAGATGTACACATCCTGGACCGGGAGGAACGCTGGTTTGAGCGCGGAGTCAAGGAGGCCATTTACGTGAAAAGGGAACGACCATCTCTGAACCGAGGAGGGGCCTTAGAGTACATCTTTCACCATCTTACAATGCTGTGATTGCAGCCTTTCCCCAACTCTGTGTGAATAGTACTCATGGCCATTGATCAATGGTCATGACAATTTGCATAACCATGAAACTGACCTCACAGCCCATTGTTGGTCAGTGGTGCTAGTTTCGGTCATTATGCAAATGTACTGTTTATAAGGTTGGTGAAACCTGCAGTCAGCTGAGACTGAGGAAGTCACTCGGATGAGTGATGAAACATTTCTCCCACAGAAAACAATACGTCCAGATGAACAGAATCAACCTTCTGGGACATGAACAACAAACAAAAAAAAAAACCCAAAACAACAAACTGGTCTCTGATTCCACACAATCCACATCCCAGCAAACGAAATGTAGCTTACTATATCAAATGATTTTTCTGACTGACTCTCGGCAAGATCCAAATGTTCCATATATTTCATAAAAGGTTCCCAAACCTTAAAAAAAATCAATGTTACTTTTTTTCCCTAAGGTTTGACATAACTTGTTTTATCCAGTTGAACATCTACTTCTCCACTTATCTTTAGCCCCAGGAATGGAAGGTTTTGCACAATGGAGCCAGTTTACAGTGGCAGGATTTCACTCTGCACCCAGTAACCTAGATTTCAGTAGCCTGGGATTGGATTGAGGTCAACACCCAGGCCTCAAATTACCTATAGATCTAAACAGGGGGCTCTGGATCTAAACTGGCCCACTGGCCATAAAGAAAATATAAGTTAAGTGAACAAAATAAATGCTGGTAATGGGGTAAGATGAGGATATTGTGTCACAGACTGTGTTTTCTATCCACACATATCCTTTCTACATCTAATCCTTCGTTGTCTGGCTGTAGTTGGCGCTTGAAGGTCCCGCTTTATGATTGGTGCACAAAGCTGTCATGAAGAGTTTCGTCGGCCAATCATATGCGCTGTACATGGGGCGTCAAAGTGGGCGGATACTTTAGTTGCATCTTGATTGGTACGGTCACATCATAGGCCTTGCTTGTTTGATAACATTGAAGACGAGACGAGGGCGGCCGTTTTCATTCAGTTTGTTGTCACTCCTCAAGAAGCCGCAGAGAACTTTAAAGCTGACTAATACACGTGAAAGGCCCAAGGTATGGTTTTTAGCCAACATACAGCTGAAAGGTCAAGGGCAAGGTCTCGGTAATGTTATTTAACATTGTAGCAGAGGCTAGCCGCCTTGCTAGCTTGTCTGCTACAGAGCCATCGTTTGCAGCTAGCTAGTTAATGCTAATATGAAAAACGGATAATGTTACCGTTTGTCTAGTGGCACTTTTCTTAAGTGCACTGACTTGAATATAGCTTATTCAACTTCTGTTTGGGAAACGCTTCCAAGTGCCAAACATCTTAATAATATCGGGATCGATATTGCAGTTAGCTTTATGGCTGTCAATAGTTGCATCATTCTTTAGCGGTGACGTACATCAGTAGACGGTTTCCCGTGGAGTGATTTACCATATGTGGATGACAAAGCACGGAGAAATGCCTGAATTCGTCTTAATCTGTACTTATTTACTAATAAAGTTAAATGCAATTATTTTGTAGTCATTCATAAATGCTATCCGGGTAAGTAATGCTTATTAAATTTAAGGGTACATTGGTGTGAACTGTAATGGACATACACAAACGGTTGTGCATTTATTTTACATTACCTCCGTTTTCTGACGGAGTTCAGGCAAAACGCATGTGCATTATGCGTCTGTTTTAGCTCTGGCATAGTTTTATATAAACAGAAAAGCGATTAATCTTATTGTTTAGTAGCCAAACACGGTATCCATAAATGCCAAATAACAGGTAAGAAAGTATGTTTTACTGTCTGTACCAAAGAGCAAAATCGTAACAGTTTGATACTGTTAAATTTTGTATAGACCTTTATCTCACTAGTGTTAACCTACAGCCTTAAAGTTTTTTTCTTCCCCCTCATTTTGTGTGTTCGTTTTGTTAGGAGTGTGTATAATGTTAAAGAACTATAATAAAAAAAAAAAAAATACAGATACTACATTTCGTCGACCTTGTTAAATATATATACACTAATGTGCAAAAGTCTTGAGCCACCCCTCATTTCTTTATATTTTGGTAGGAGAATGTGAAATAGCTGAAGCAATTTTATTTTATTATTTTTTTTTAAAGCATGTGCAAACTTACTTGGAAATGTAGTATGTAGGGCAAAAACAGAGTTTGCACAGTTCTAACCAGCTTGAAAGTCAAAATTTGGTATGACCACTTTTATTCTTCAACACAGCCTGAACTCTCTTAGACAAGCTTTCTTGTAATTTCTTTTAGTCTTCAGGAATAGTTCTCCAGGCTTCTTGAAGGACATTCAAAGCTCTTCTTTGGATGTTGGCTGCCTTTTGTTCTGTTCTCTGTTAAGGTGATCCCACACTGCTTCACACTGGGGAGGCCAATCCATGACTGATAGTGTTCATTGTGTTTTTTATATCCAGGTATGCTTTTACTGCATTGACAGGTCAGTGTGTCAGATCTTTGCTGGATTTTTTTTTCTATTTCTTAAGGGTATGACTTTCAGATACTGTAGATAATTTTTAGGCCACTGCTTTCATCCTCCATTTGTCCAGTTTCTTTTTTAAGGACCCACTGCACACCATGCTGATATATGCTACGTTTTCAGCTAAATAGCTCTTTGGGAATCACCTTGTTGGTGCAAAAATAGTATTTTATGCCTGTCAAACTGTGTTATCTTTGGCAATCTATTTGTAGATTCATTTAAAGAAATGGAAACAAATGATGTGTTTTTGTGACAAGCTGCTAGTAACAAAGTGCCTTAAGACTATTTAAAATTGGTTCTTTGTTAAGTTGTCTGTTATGTGTAGACACGACACTGGTTTTTCCAGTTCTTCTGAAAGACCTTCAGAAAGCTGGGAGAACTGTTGCTCAAGAGCACTTTAAAAAATGTTACAAGAATGTCTGGCTCCTTGGAAGCAAAGTATAAAGAAATGAGGGGTGGCTCAAGACTTTTGCACAGTACTGTAGATCATATAGCAGTGCATTATTTACTTGTGTTTTTAAAATGTTATGATGTATTTGTTAGCACTATTTGCAAGCACACAAATAAAATCAAATAAAACTGGGTTCAATTTTCAATTGATCAGTTGACAGTCACAAAATGCCCACTGTATATCGTTAAACCAAACTTCACAATTATAAATGTGTAATGAGCTTTATATGAATTTAGAATTGAGGATAATTCTCATTTTTAATTGACTAAATTTTGAGTCGAACATGGTGAGTCAGGGTCAACTTTGGAACATGAACTCAAGACCTGTGGGGCTGCAACTACCTCTTATCTTTATTTTCTGTCAAATATTAAGAGGGTATTGAAAAGGTCAGTCAGTTTACCAGGGTTGAAGGAGATTCGACCAACAGTGTTATATACAGAGATAACCACTTGGTTTTTAATAAATGACCAAGAAAAACATCAGATCCTAGTAACAGTTAGTGGCTATTTGTAATTTTTTACTACTAGATCGATTGAGTTTCAGAAGTTACAAAAATGTTCCAGTCTTCTTAACCAGTTTCTTTCCATCTGATTTGAGATATATACACTGTCTTTGCTTAATGATTTATAGTTTGACGAGATCTTTACAGATCCTCATAATACAGGTCCCTCCTGAGCAAACAAGAGATTTTTGTCATGTTCAGTGAAAATTTTGCTCCCAGTCTAACTGACTACTTTTTCTTCAGTGTTCAGACAGCACACAGCTCTGCCTCTCCATCCAGTGCTTCCCCAGTGCTGGTGATGTCAGCAGCCTGTCTCACACGCTTGGCAAGATGCAGTGGTCTTCCCGTGGGTCGCTCGGGTCTTGTACAGATGGCCTTAGTCCCACTTCCATTCCAGCATGACAGCCACCTCCAGTTCACCTTCCACAGACAACTCTACACCCCGTCAGAAAATCGGCACAGTAACACGCGCTTTGATCCAGACAGCAGTGGCCGCCCCACCACTTGGGATTCATTTGGCATCTGGGACGATCGTATCGATGAGCCCATCTTTCTGCCCCCCAGCATTCGTTACGGCAAGCCCATTCCCAAAGTTAGCCTATCCAAGGTAGGCTGTGCCTCCCTCATTGGTCAACGCAAGGACAATGAAGACCGCTACCGGGTCTCCCAGTTGACCGACAACATACTCTACTTCGCTGTGTTTGATGGGCATGGAGGACCAGAGGCAGCTGACTTCTGTGAAAAATACATGGAAAAATATATCACGTAAGGAGTTTGTAAAATCTGGTCACATATCTATATGAATCATTGTTGCAGGCAATTTATCTGTCCACTGATAAATAATTTGAATGTCAGATGTCACAACTCTGTATTTGATATTCTTTCTGATTTCCTTTTAAGGGACCTTGTGGCAGACGAGGAAAATCTGGAATTAGTTTTAACGAAAGCCTTCCTTGAAGTAGACAAAGCTCTTGCAAGGCATTTGCACTTCTCTCCAAATGGTAAGTTCTTTCATGTTACATGTACTTGGATATACTGTGTACACTGTATATTTGAGATGACACTTGTTTCTTCTCTCTTCAAACATTATTTACTTATCCTACTTAGGCTTTGAAGCTTTGGATTTCCCCACTGAGCACTTTTGGTTAGAGGTCTGTCATTTTCCCCCAAAGTTCCTTAATAATTAATTAATAAACTAGCTACAAATGTTAGTCACAAACATTGACACAAACAGACAGGTAACAAATTAAAGGAAAAACCTGAGCACATGTTTGGATAAACAGAACAGTTGTTTCTTTACGTACATGACACCATACAGACTTCACCCAATGGGTCGATGAAAGTGAAAATGATAGAAGTTCTTCACTGCACTTAGCAGATCTCAACCTTCACCACCATCAGAAACCCCTAGCGAGAGAGTATCTTTGGAAAGAATCACATTCACACCTTTCAGTAGAAGTCCAAAGACTTTTAGAGTCTGTGCATGGTTAATGTTGAGTTTTCCTTTAATTTGTCACCAATCTGTTTATATTCTATCTGAAAAGTGTTTTGTTTAGAACGGGCATCAGTATTAAGGGAGTTTTGAGCATCCCTCAAGAAAATTAATGGAAAACATTTCCCTCAATAAGTCTAATTTACTTTAATGTTTACCCTATTTCTGTAAAATAATTCAAATTAGCTTGAATTTGTCAACCACTTTTATGTCTTACAATTAATGATATATGAAAGCTAGTGTACTTGGCCTCACTTCGGCCACGCTGTGTGAAATGTCCCAATATGCCTGTATGTGTGTGTGCATGTTATCTACGGCAGCTGCGGACCCAGCTAAGAGCTGAAAGCCCTTGGCACCAGTGTGGATGACGAGAGGCTAGATATTGAAGGAGAGTCCAGCGGGTCCTAAATCCTGGACTACTGGAAGGTTCCCTATCTTTCTCTCACTCCTGTCTCTTTCTCTCTCTCTCTCTCTCTCTCTCTCTCTCTCTTTCATTGCTTTTCTCCTCTCACCAAGTGTATGCAACGCTTCTTGTGAGACAGTGCTTCAGTTTGAAAGTTGTATGAAATGTATGTTGTCAGCGACTGATCTAGTCTATGAGATGCAGCATGGTTAATATTCAGATTAGGCTTAAAACAAATTTCAAATCTCTGGCTATCACCTCATTTAATTGTTTGGAGTTTTAATTGTTTGGATCCCTTTAGGGAAATTGAATTTTACTGTTATTTATCTACATCAAAACATTCTTTAGTTAAACATAGTCAAATATTTTTGTTAAACTTAAACTTCTTTGTTTCAGTAATTTCCCAACTTTTGGGCTAAATTAAGTATTTCTTCTTCTTATTATTATTATTATTATTATTATTATTATTTTTATTATTATTATTATTTATTTAAGAGACTAGTCACTTTGTCTGCATTAAAAAATTAATTTCCAGAAACACCATTACTCAGTCAGTTCAATATAATTTTCCTTGTGACTGACTTATTACATTTTCACAACTCTAGCGGCATCCATGGTCACCATATGAGAAAATCAAATACCTATCACACTGATTATTATGACATTTTCTGATGTGTCTGTGTTGCCGTCTGAGTATCAAACCCAGTATTGGGCACTGATAAGTGTTGTTACATTTATTATTTTTTGGGTTCAGCTTTAGACTTAATTGCTGTAATGTTTGCTCTGGACCTGAACTCTGCAACAGTTCAACCTGCATGTGTGACTGCCTCCTCTGTTGTTTACTGTGTGATCTGTAGTTTTTTCTAAGTCTACTACACGGCTTCCCACCCATGTGTTCATGTTGTAGTGTTTGAATGCGAGTGTGTGAGATACACCATGTGGTTGTTGTTGTTGTTAACACTGTGGTCAGTGACTCTGTGGATCTTGAGATTTTCTTTTATGTCTCTGTAGCACCCGGGATGAATGCAGGAACCACCGCCACTGTGGCCCTGCTGAGGGACGCCATCGAGCTGGTGGTCGGCAGCGTGGGTGACAGCCGTGCCATGTTGTGCCGCAAGGGCAAGGCCCTTAAACTCACTGTTGACCACACCCCTGAGAGGAAGGATGAGAAAGAGAGGTACATGATGTCAAAGTTTGATGCTTAAAAAGTGCATTTTAAAGTTACTTTTTTAATTGGTAATGGCCTGAGAAAAATATTGTCTTTGTTACTTGAAGCATACATTTATCTCTCTCTGATCTGCACCTGTTTGAAGGATAAAGAAGAGTGGGGGTTTTATCACCTGGAATAGCCTGGGACAGCCAAATGTCAATGGCAGGTTGGCGATGACGCGCAGTATTGGAGACTTTGACCTGAAGAAGACGGGAGTCATTGCTGAACCTGAGACCAAAAGAGTATCGGTAAGTTTATATGTCACAAATTTAGCTTCTCAGCAAGAAGTGCAAAACAAACACTTTTCTTTATTTTCTTTTTCATCTTTGATTTTTCAGATATAAGCCATTACAGATTTTTTTTTTTTTTTTAAACTGTCATCTGAGTGTGAGCAACTTCCATCTATTAATGTGGAGAGGGTGTAGTTCAAATGTTCCAAGGCAGTGTTTGAAATGTCTGTGTACATGTTTCCTCCATATGAAATGTGACTTGGTTGATGGTGAATGAATACAGTTAGGTCAATAATTTATTGCACAGACAGTTTTTGTAATGTTCCCTCTGTACACACCACATTTGATTTTAAATCAAAAAATTTATATATGTTTGAAGGGCAGACTTTCAGCTTTAATTCAAGGGGTTTTACAAAAATGTTATGGCATGCATGGCTGACACCAGAACCGGGTCACTAGTGTTTATTGATATTGTGACTGCTGATAGAAGTAACAGGATGAATTGCGAAGTGTACAGGGCTATATTCTCTGCTCAGATTCAGCCAAACTCTGCAAAAATGATCGGACAACACTTCACAGTGCAAATGACCCAAAGCATACCGCAAAAGCAACCCAAGGGTTTCTCAAAGCAAAGATATGCAATATTCTTCAATGGCCAAGTCTGTAACCTGATCTCAACCCAATAGAGCATGCTTTTCCATAACCGAAGACAAAACGGGAGGCAGAGAGACCCACAAACAAGCAACTGAAGGGTGGCTGTAGTGAAGGCCTAGCAGAGCATGGTAAGGGAAGAAACACAGCATTTGGTGATCTCCATGGGCTCTAGACTTCAGATAGTCAATGACTGCAAAGAATTTTCATCCAAGTATAAAAACAAGACTTATAATTATGTTAATTTGTGCAATTACTTTTGAGCCTCTGAAAATGGAGGACTAAGTATAAAAATGTCTGTTAGTTAATGCAAAATCTTTGTTAAACCCCTTGAATTAAAGCTGAAAGTCTGCACTTCAATCACATCTTGATTGTTTGATTTTTAAAATCCACTGTTGTGGTGTACAGAGGCAAAACTACAAAAAAGAACTGTGTCTTTGTCCAACAAATTATGGACTTAATTGTATTGCACACCTAGACACGAACACACTGATATAAATAACCAGCAGAGCACATTTCCACATCTGTTGATCTCTGAAGAAGTCCATGAAGACAGTTCATCATGGCTTAAAAGTTCTGCTTATCTTTTTTGCAATAATTCACTTCAGTGTACTTCTTTTAAGTCCTGTTAAAAAAAAAAAAATAATAAAAGTTTATATTTATTTTTTTCTCAGTTGCACCATGTCCATGACTCGTTCCTGGCGCTGACCACAGATGGCATTAACTTCATTATGAACAGCCAGGAGATCTGCAATGTCATCAACCAGTGTCATGACCCCAAAGAGGCAGCACAGAGAATATCTGAGCAGGTAAGAGACTTATACTTTTAAAATATCATCAACAAAGCAATTGAACATTAACAGAGGGTCTATGCATTAACTATTCTCTTAGGAGATTGGGCATGACTGAGCTTCGATTGACACGTTTACCGAGATGATGTTCTGTTAGACAAAAAAATGCTTCCCAAAACTGTGTCCATGTTGATCATCCTTTAGTCAGTCATCAGACATGGACTCGGTTATCATGGACACTTAATGTTTGAGGTTTATCAGATAATTCTGAAATGTTTCCTCAGGTTTGGACTTTTCCTACAGAAGACTGATTTTTGTTTGAACTGATCATTCATTGACAAACTTGATACATGTGTCTCACCAATCAGTTGTGGTTCTGTGCTCTCTCTCAGGCTCTTGAGTATGGTTCAGAGGACAACAGCACAATCATTGTGGTGCCGTTTGGTGCCTGGGGAAAGCACAAGAGCTCAGACACAAGTTTCTCCTTCAGCAGAAGCTTCGTGTCCAGTGGTCGCTGGGCGTAGTCTGCACGATGTCGGATTTAAAGTTGAGGTCTGTGGACTTTGTTAACGTGTGCAATACAATTGAATTCCTGTAAAGAAACATTGTAAAAAGTGCATGGTTTGCCCAAACAATGACACCTAATGGTTACAACGTGTTATTTAGAGTGACATGATGTTTATTAGCCTCTGTGAAGAAAGAGGCACTGAATTCATGTTGTTCACTAAATGAGGAAAAAAAAACCTCCCTTTATACAAGGTTTTATCTACTAGCAAGCCAATGACCTCATAGGTGCTAAAGTATGTGACTGGCAGACAGGAATCTGTGTTAGCAAATCTGTAGCCTGCTCTACAGATTTAATTCCATTCACATAATGTTTTATCAGTTTAGCTTCTCATCACAACAAAATCTGCACTGTTTCATTTTTACAGTTAACTTGCATTTTTAAGGAAAATGTATTTTACCAGTTTTAAGACTGCAGGTTTTAATTTTAGACCATTTCTCATTGTTAATGGTGGGAGCAAATGCATCAAAAGGAGTGTGGGGGGGGGGAAACTGCAGCGATTTGTCATTCAGCTGTTGTGCTGTTCTTTTTGCATTATCTTGCTGGCAAAAAGCAATGATCACATACCTCCACCTCAGTTGAGGAGCAAGTATCACGAATAAAATGAGTCACTGAGTAGGTCTTAATTATTTTAAAGGAAAATTTAAGTTTCTAAATTATATAACTTTGTTTTAAGAATTGCTCTTATACATTTAGTTACAAACGACAATACTTATATATTTTCTTTGTATTTAAAATACTCCCTGAAGCACCAGTGAAATTATTTGAACATTTGGACAATCTTAAAAAAAATTAAAAATGTAAATGAAGCTGTCTGAACAGTATTTCAGTGACTGAACTTGATATTTATATAGGGGGGAAAAAAAATCAGAAATTTCCTGTTTCTTTGTGAAGTGTGCCTGATTTGAAACAGATCCTTTAAGGGCACTTGAAAGTGTTCAGGGTACTGAAACATACTGTTTCTGTTTTGTAAATAATAAACTGTATGGTATGTATACCTGGAAGACTGTTCCCTGCCATGTTTTCTCTATATCTCAGCTATGTTTCCCATATCAGAATGTTTCACATATGCAGGACTTTGCAACAGGCCTGCGGTGTGTAAAGCTACATTATTTTTGATTTTCCACCATTATGTGTGAGTCAGACACAACAAAGCACACCTAATGCAACACTAGAGAATTTAGCTAAGAGCCATGTATGACAGTGTGAATGTTTGCTTAAACTAAAAAAAAATACAAGCAGTCTCTGTAGGCTATAGGTGTAATTAAGCTGTGCAAGTCATCTTGGCTGACCTAATGTGAGTGGATATATTTTCCAGTGGAAGGCAGACTTAAACCATTAGACGAACTGTACTGTTTTTGTTCATTGTTGGTATGTTTTATTTTGTGCTTGTTAAAGCTAATCAAAAGCAGCACCTCATATTTATCAGCATTATTTTATCTGCGAGAGTTGCTAATATTGTATAGCTGTCAACTGGTAAATGTTTTGTAAATACCCCCCCCTTCATTCACGTATTGAATGAAACCTTGAATATTATAAGGCCTGTATGGTCAGCACGTTAACAAAAGGTTAACAAGCCTGTTGAAGTTCCTCTTTAACCCCGTGTTCAGTATTTTACTGTATTTTGTTTTACTGCCTTTCAAATAATATCACTGTGTCTGTGGATCTGCACCTGGGACCTAAATGTGACCGTTTCAACAATGCTGTTACTACTGTACCTTTGATCTAAACGGCTTGTGACACTTTCAATTAAAAATCATACATTTAAAAACAATTTTTGTTGTATTGTGTACTGTTTTGTAGTTGTGAGTTCCTCCAATTATTCATGCATTAGTTATGCTGGCTGTCACAGTTGTAAACGTAGCTTTTTATATGCATTTTTTTTTTTTTTTTTTATATGCTTTTGAAAAACTTCTTCCTGGGTGAAG
>VUQI01055645.1:0-20734 GCA_015106735.1 Paratilapia polleni | reverse complement strand
TGACCTTAAAAAGACGGTTCATGCTCGAAAACCCTCCAATGTGGCTGAATTACAACAATTCTGCAAAGAAGTGTGGGCCAAAATTCCTCCACAGCGCTGACTTATTGCCAGTTATCGCAAACGCTTGAATGCAGTTGTTGCTGCTAAGGGTGGCACAACCAGTTATTAGGTTTAGGGGGCAATTATTTTTTCACACAGGGCCAGGTAGGTTTGGATTTTTGGTTTCCCTTAATAATAAAAACCTTCATTTAAAAACTGCATTTTGTGTTTACTTGTGTTATCTTTGTCTAATATTTAAATTTGTTTGATGATCTGAAACATTTAAGTGTGACAAACATGCAAAAAAATAAGAAATCAGGAAGGGGGCAAACACTTTCTCACACCACTGTACCTGGATGCAAATAGCCAATTCTGCACTCTGAGCCGTTGCTTCTGCAGTTTGTGCAGTATATGGCTCTGAAACAACTTTTTATGTTGATTTCCCTTACCTGTTTATAATGTTAAGTGGCTAAATCTGGTGATTAAAGGATGTTTTAAGACTCACACAAAATCAATTCTTTGTTCTTGCAACTGTGTAAGCCCCAAATTACACTTTGGATATTGCTAATCTTTTGTTAGTCCTTTGTGCGACATTTAAAACAACTGAAAGAGGCGAGGAGGAAAGGTTGACTAATGAAACGATAGAGAAAGGAAAAAGCCCATCTAATCTGAAGGCTTCATCTGTGGCAGGCTGCTGTGGTGCTCCATCTCTTGTAATGAACTTGATCCCAGAGATCTGCTGATCAAATGGTCTCCAGCCTGTGGCACTCCAATTTGAGAGACCAGCCAACAGTGGAGGACACAGCCGTTACAACTGATTTTTTCTTTTTTCTTATGAAGACAGCCCACAAAATACCATTTGCAGAGTATTAAGACAAGAAACCTTTTGTTCTTGTTCCCACGGGGTTCTGTGGATTTCAACACTTTTGAAAAAAGGGTCTTGATGCAACTCTGAAATGTGAGAAACTGAAACACACACAAGGCTGAAAAGCATAGTTTGTTTACTCGGTTGGAAATCCACAACAAACAAAGACATTCTACTCCTAATAAGACGCATTCAACCAAGGATAAGCTTAGTGGGGGGCTGCTGAGACACGCAACACACACAAAGAAAGCTGTTAAGATCCCTGGGCAGTTGTAGAGACTTTCTGCTGGAATGTGACTGAGAGGAAACATCCAACCCTCTTTAAAATCCAGTCTACTATGTTTGCTGCACGTGTCTGAAATCAAATATGTCTATATAAGTTCACAGTTGTCGAAAGGCATCCTTTCCTTTGGCTTTACCTTCCACACACACAAACAACTGTTCTTCGCTATAGTTTGTCAAATTTTTTATGGATCCTGTCTGATCTGGATCCCCCGTTGTGTCTCGTCTCTGCCTTAGTCGTTTCCTATTCCTGACCAGCAAACACACACACACACACACACACACACACATCTGGGTCTGCTCCATGTCCTCCTACTCAGTACATTGTGGTGAAGGCTGAAGGTAATGGCTTCCATTTTTCCTTAATGCCAGTGGGTCAGGGAGGGATGGCGGGCCAGTGCTTCATTACAGCAGCACAGCAGGGCCCCCGTGTCTCCTGTAGGGATTCATTATGTTGCTGCCACCCCATCAAGCACACCCAACTGCATCCTGCACTCTTCATAAAGGTTTCTATATATCGTCAGATAATGATCACCCAGGTTGGTGCCATAGCACAGGACATGGGCCTCCTCTGTGCTGTGAGGTTACCACTTCCTCTCTTCTGACTTTCTGAGAAGAAAACATTCTGCCCCAGCTGCGCTTTTTTCCCTTTTGTTTCTGTTTGCACAGGCAGCATCTGCCTAATAAGAAAAGAAGCACAGTATATTTTATAACATGTGCAAACAGCAATGAAAAGTGTCCAAAGTTTCACTCGGTAAGTCTGTGCACACCAAGGCCAATCTTAGATTGTGCTTTTAACTGTACAGACACAATTTATTTCCACAGCCGACGTATCAACTGCTAAACAGACAAAGGAAAAAGGTCTCCTGTATTGCTCTGCTTATACTGGCCCACAGAACAGAAAGCATTTTCAGCTCTCTAAAAGGCCAATACTAGTAGTAAAAACATATTTTAAGCACATCAGGTCCTTTTTTGTTTTACTTCTTTCCTTCCCCAAATCGAGCAACAACAACAGAGAAGTAGATACAGTAACACAGACACACACAGATAGAGATCAAGATTCATACACGGGGCACTCATTTATTATTTTCATGTGTAGACTCCACAAGCAACACAAAGAGGCTATATTTCAAAACACACACACACTAACTGATTAATGGCAGCTCATAAATAGTTACTGGGCACAGGTGCAGGGCTCTTGATTTTCTTTTGTCTACAGCAAAAGTGCACATCACATTCATACTGATCCACTTTCTCTTTTCGGCTCCTTAATAAAACACATGCTGCCAAGGCTATACTGTGGATGCAAAATTAATTTACACAACAAAGGTGAATTCCTGTGGCAGTTTTTTTTTTATTTGCTTTTTCTCACTTGGGTTGCAGGGGTTGGGTTGTGCTGAGTGAGCTCTCTAACCCAAGGATGTAGGCAAGACATTTAAAATACATTCTGCTATTTGAAAAATGTGTGCAGCAGTCAATTGGAAAATAAGTACCCTGTTCCTACCCCACCTAATGAATTCATGCATTTTGCACTTTTCATTATACCTGTGTTGTTCCATGGGGGGTTGTGAGTTCTACAGTGTAGTGTGTCAAATAGGTGGTGTTGGTTACATGTTTATGTATAAATATACTGTACGTTTATTTGACGAGATCCAGTGAATGAATGAAAGCCTTTATTAACATTACGCAAAATACAAAAAATTGAATGACTGTCCTTGATAGTGCATGTGCTTAACAGTGAAGTTTGAGCAGGTACGTTACAGTATTACACTTTTCATTCAATGTAGCAAATGAGTGTGGAAAAAAACAACTTTCTATATGAAAAAAACTGAAATGAAAAAAATTCTATTTGTAACTTTGCCCACAACAGCTACACACAGCTGTTTTATGTCAATTTGTGGTTGTTTTTGATCTCTTTGTAATTGTTTTTGTCTCTTTGTGATGGTTTTGCATCTTTTTTATTATTTTCTGTGTCTTTGTAGTTATGTAGTCTCTCCGTGTGTGTGTTTTGCCTCTCTGTTTGGTTGTTTTGCGTCTCTCTCTCTGACATTTTCTGTGTCTTTATAGCTGCTTTGTCTTTCTTTTTGTTGTTTTGCATCTCTTTGCATTTAGCTGTTTTATTTCTTTGTAATTTTGTCCCTCTTTGTGGTTGTTTTCCATCTCTGTTGTCATTTTGTGTCTTTGTAGTTATGTGTCTCTTTGTAGTCATTTTCTGTCACAATGTGTTTGTTTTGCCTCTCTTTGTAGTTGTTTAGTCTCTGTGTATGATTGTTTTGCATCTCTCTGTTGACATTTTCTGTCTCTTTGTAGTTCCTTTGCATCTCTTTGCATCCAGCTGTTTTGTTTCCTTGTAATTTTGTCCCTCTTTGTGTTTGTTTTGCATCTCTGTTGTCATTTTGTGTCTTTGTAGTTGTTTTGCATCTTTTTGCATCCAGCTGTTTTATTTCCTTGTAATTTTGTCTCTGTGTGTGGTTGTTTTGCGTCTCTCATCTGTTGTCGTTTTGTGTCTCTTTGTAGTCATTTTCTGTCTCCATGTGTATGTTTTGCCTCTCTTCATAGTTGTTTTGGCTCTCTCTATGTTTGTTTTGCATCTGTCTGTTGACATTTTCTGTCTCTTTGTGGTTGTTTTGCATTTCTCATCTGTTGTCATTTTGTGTGGCCTTGTGTGGTCACATAAAGTAGACCCAGTTCTACAAAACTTGAATTATACAAACAACATACAATTCACTGTGGTGTGTTGTGCTCTACCTTCCGTTTTACCACTGTGGCCCACAGATGTGAACTGTGGTTCCACAGCTGAGCTGGGTATGCAGTGTACCTGCTTGTGTCACTGGGTCATTCTGGCATTCATCACTGACATTCACTGTTGAACCCGAGGCAGCTACTGAACCCAGAAGATGTTTTGCTTAAGGGCTTAGAGCCTGTCAACACAATCACTGGGTTAACGTCAGACGCATGGGAATATACATACGTGCGCGCACACACACACACACACACAGACATCACCTTTAACAGTCTTCCACATGTAGCACAGGGACAGAGCTTCAGGTTTCATTAGATAGACCATTGTTTTTTCTATGACTTATTCCTCATGTTAAACACAACCTTTCATAGTTGATTAATGTCTTCAATCCAATCACCACTTTATCTCTTGCATTATTATTATTTATTTTCCAAGCCACACTCGTGAGGTACTTTGTCACCTGTGCTTACTCAATCTGCAAGGTGGCATGGATGGATTGAGGGACAGATTACGTTTGGTTAGCGTGTACGCTGAGATGGCCCTGTGTGTGCTGCGGGTTGTCTCATAACAGATAAGGAAGTCAAGGACAAGCAATTTGTCTGACGTATAAATTCATTTGCAACATAAAAAAATAGATGCCAATATGGAAATGGAAGTAATTAAGATGATAGATTGGGTGCAGTGTGTGAGATTCGTGTGTCATCGCTACAGTGCTCCCAGGATGGAGATTCGCAGTCATAAGCATGAGTTCAAATGGCTCAGCAGCATGCACTGGGAGCTCAGAGAGGCACGCTGGAAGTGGGCTTTGTTTGGAGGCTGTGAAAGAAAATGTTGCCCAACTGTCTGGACCCTCTGCTGTGAATGTTTTTTTTGCATTTGATTCTTTATCTTTATCCTCTTTGCAAAATGTAGTAGCAATGGGGCTTTTTACCAGTTATTTAGGGATTAATCTGTATTACAGAGTATCATTATTTACTTCTAAAATGAACCAAGTCTTTTCTTTGTTTTTAGAAATGTATCTATTTGCTTTCTCAAGGAGCAGATAATTATAGGGCTGTCCTGAACGCCAATTAATGAGCTCATAGGGTTCAGTGGTAATCGTCAGCAATTTTTCAAACCACCACATCATCTGACAAAAGCTTAATTGTAAGTTTAAAATTTAAATGTTCACTCAGACAGAAAGTCATAAGCATATATCTTTTTGTCTCACACAGTGGACTGCCTCTCACTGGGTGCTCACTTGCTGGTCCAAAGAGGAGTTCAGTTGCGAAGCTGTACCGTCTAGATTTTATGATTGCTTTTATGTTTTTTCTTATTATTCTTTTTGGGGGAGGGGGGGTGCTAAGTGGCTATGAAATTTATCACTAAATCTTGTGGGTAAGTTGGCAACAGTGAGGTGAGCTGAAGCCTCATGATTACTGCTGTGAGTGAGAGGAATGTGAGGCGCCCACGCTGAATTAAATTTTCACTTTAAAAAACGAGGGAACAAATATCTAGTCCCAAAATTGAAAACCAAATACCTATCCCACAAACAAATAACCAAATACTGCAATATATGAGTACTGCCCTAGATAATAACACTACCACTCCCATAACTGCATATAATGAGGTCAGTCTATTTACAGCCAATCCCTGTGAACTAAAAGCTCAGACTTCAGATTGCTCTTACTCGGTTCCAGGCAGTTTTTTCTGACTCTTGGCTCTGTATGATGTCGGTAAGAGAGGATACCCCTAATATGGTTATCTCAGGCACACATCTCTTGCTGTGAGTATAGCCACCCTACACTGTTTAACCCTTCTGTTTGCGATGGGCAACCAATCTGAAGAAAGTTGGCCTTAAAGGGAGAGGAGCTAAAACAGATGGTTTCAGACAGAGGATGAACTAAGGGGCTGCACCAAGGCCCAGTATAAGATAAAAAGTGTTAATAAAGATTATACAGTCATGTGACTTAAGTTTTCATGGGACTCTGTGTAGTCCTGTAAAAAACTTAAGTACACCTCATGATTCAGTAGCTTGTAGAACCACTTTTAGCAGCAATAACTTAAAGTAGTTGTTTTCTGTATGACTTTATCAGTCTCTCACATCATTGTGGTAGAATTTTGGGCCACTCTTCTTTACAATGTTGCTTCACTTCATTGAGGTTTGCGGGTATTTGTTTATGCAGAGCTCTCTTAAGGTCCCGCCACAGCTTCATCAGCCCTCCATCACTGTACTTGAGAGTTGGTATGAAGTGTTTATGCTGATATGCTGTGTTTGGTTTTCTCCAAATGTGGCACTGTGCATTATGGCCAAACATCTCCACTTTGGTCTCATCTGTCCAAAGGACATTGGACCTCATTTACCAATATTTGTGTGGAAACGTTCTTACCCTGTGCAAAAAATGAGTTTGCACGCAAAATCACCATCAGATTTATCGCATATGCACACCAGGCAATTTTGTTCTTACCGCCGTGGGCATGTTAGTAAATCACTCATTCTAAATCAACGAGCCTGTTCTCGCTGCCTGCAATCTGCACACTATCTGCATACAGCCACACCCCCATTTCTCTATATAAGGAAATAAGTTTACCTGGAAGAGAAGGCTGTATCACTAAGGCAGAAAAATAAGGTGAAAATCAGACTGGAGAAGCTAAAATAATAGTGTCCGAGGTCTGAGGAGAAAGCTAGAAAAGGCAGCTTTCCAAAGTGTTTCCACAGGAGTTATGACCGTTTAAAAATAAATTAATTAATTAATAAAAAGCAACGCTTGGTCCAAAATAATGGGGATGCTGAATATCATTTCCCCTGAGACACTCACTGTGGCTCAAGTTAAAAAAAAAAAAAATCATAATCAAAGCTGATATGAAAAGAAAAAAAAAATCCAGATTTTCTGGCATCCGTGGGGTAGTGCCAAGAAATTAGAATCTAAGTGATGACATCGAGCAATGACAGAAGTCATTTTTAATGAAAGATAAGATAATTTAAGATAAAATGAGATGAGATAAGGGATGCTGGAATATGTTTAAATTTAAAAGGTTAAAGCCTTCACCTTTCCATTTAGCATTTTGTTGTCTCTACATGCAATTTATTTTTATTTTTATTTTTATTTAATTGCAATTTTGGGCATTTTGGGACTTATGGTGTTTTGGAAAACTGTAAATAATGACCAAAAGGCAATAATAATAATAATAATAATAATAATATATTATTATTATTATTATTATTATTATTATTATTAATGTTAAGTAGTAGTAGAAGTTATTTTAAAGACTTGTGTTTAAATTTCTTAAGACAGCCAGGCCTTCATTTGTTCATACGCATGGTCAGAGGGACTTGTACAGTCTGAGATGGAGCTCTTGGGTTTCTTTGCAGTTTCTTTGAGCATTGCACGGTCTGACCTTGCAGTGAAATTTGCTGGGACATCCACTCCTAGGGAGTTTGTGGTGTTGTGTGAATCCTCCATACCAGCAAACTGCCAAACTTCGGCTTTTGCAGAGGTGGTCACACTTCTTGGTGATCAATTAATTAAGTGCATTTGATTAGCAGCGCTGGCTGCTACCTTCACTCTTAATTCCTGTTGAAGCAGTGAGAATGTATTTAGTTTTTCACAGGACTGTGAAAACTTTCTTTTTCACATGACTCTAAATAATAATGACAAGGATTATTTTGAACTTACTTTGAATCATGAAAGCTGAAGTCCAAAAATAAATATATGGAGATGGAAATGAACATAGGTTCCCTTTAAGCTAGAGTCAGTGTCACAGGGAGGCCCTGTGACCTCTAAACATACTACACAGTGCTTTTAACTTAGCTGTGTGTATTGCTGCTAGGTTAGTCATGAAATCCTAAAGAGAGTCTGATTTCCCACTGTTAACTTATTACCATTATCTTTGAATGATAGATTGAGCACTGCTATAAGTTTATTTAATACTTCATTTGTATTTAATTAGTTATTTCCTGGAGTGGCAGGAGCTACTCGCTATATAGGCAGGAGTTGCAGCTCCTCTTGGCTGTACTGCCAAGGACCCTACTGAGATGGAGTTTAGCCTGGTGTAGAATTGGTTCCTTAATAGTTTGATTTAATTTTGGATCACCTTTAAGTTTGAGATACTTAATTATTTACCTTTTGTTTTCTAATAAAAATTTTTTTCTTAGTTTCGCATTTCTTCAATTTGGCCAATCAGTTTGCATTGTAAACATGGCACCCTAATCCACTGCTGTGAAGAAAAGACACTTGACTGTCGATCTGTTGGAAAACCTTTTATTTCTCCCTCCACTGCTCAGCCATCCCTCATAGTCAACAACTGTTTTTTTGTATTTGGCCCTGTGAGTGGACTGGCAACACGTCCATGATGTACCCCAGCTCTGGCTCTATGACAGCCCCAGTCCATTCGTGACTCCAAGTTGGATAACTGGTTAAGAAAATGGATGGATGGATGGAAGACAGTATTTGTAAGAAGTAGCCACACTGTTTCTCCTTGATGTCTTATTTGGAATACTGTGCATCTGTTTTGCTCTTATCTGTACCTTATTTCTCCAGTGCCACACAGAATCATTAAAGCTTCACTTAATCATCTAATATTATCTCCAAGTTGCGAAATGCTTGTACATGTTAAAATCTTTAAAAAATATTTACATGCCCAAATGCATTCTGGGTAGAGGGCTTGAACCACCTATGCAGTCTCCTGAATGAGCTTGGAGCAGACTGAATGACTCGGTGATAAAGAGACCCATTACTGAGCTGGGATTGACCAGTACACAGGCAGGCCTGCTCACTCTAAAGATAGCAGAAGCTATTTTATTGCCCAGCTAATCTCTCCAAACTCCCTGTATTTTATTTCCTTGTCTGCTTTCTCTTTCTTTGGTCTCCTGCTCTTTTCTCTCTTTTCATGCAGCTCTCAAGGTCAACAGGTTTTTGCCTCCAGTGACAACAGTAGACTATTTTCGATGGAAAATGGTTTGATTTGGTGTTTAAAAACTCACTTTGACATGGACCCCGACAAGTAAATTCAATTCAATTCAATTCAATTTTATTTATATAGTGCCAAATCACAACAGTCGCCTCAAGGCGCTTTATATATTAGGGTAAAGACCCTACAATATTAGACAGAAAACCCCAACAATCAGACGACCCCCTATGAGCAAGCACTTGGCAACAGTGGGAAGGAAAAACTCCTTTTCAACAGGAAGAAACCTCCGGCAGAACCAGGCTCAGGGAGGGGCAGCCATCTGCCGCGACCGGTTGGGGGTGAGGGGAAACAGAAGAGAGCAGAGGGAGAAAGACAAAAAAGCAGAGGGAGAAAGACAAAAAAAAAAAAAATCTCCTCAAGACATTCAAAGAGAAGCTTGTGTCACCTCTGTGTTGCACCTCTTGTGTTTTAATAATTTTAGTGAAAAGTAGCGGTTTTTGATTGTAGAAGTGCCGTTTGCTTTATTGACGCTTCTCTCTGTTCTGGGTGTTGCTCTTAGTAAATCTGAGGTCCATCCTTTCCATCATTGGATCCCATAAATTCTTTCCCGTCTAATTCTTTTCTGCTTAAAGAAAATAAATTACTGAACAAATTAACAACTACTCGTCTCCTCTTCTTCTGCCACTGCCCTCTTTTCCACTCTTCCTGAACCCTTTACAGAAACATTTATTAGGGAGTTGTGTTTTACTTGCCACTCTGATCACCTTAAGCCAAACGTTTTAAGATATGTAGGTAGTTGGAGGAACGTCATTAGCATAATTTCCCAGAGGCGCACTGAGCTTAATTATCAACATGGCTGTGTGCAGACTAGAGCACAGCTCATCACATTAGGATGGAGTCCCTGCTGTTTATGCCCACGCTCCGCCAGGTCCCAGCTGACTACCTGGAGATTCATTGCTGGCACAGTTCGACTTCCAACAACTCCTAAACTTTCATCTTCCACGCTAATTCCTCACCTTGAGCACGCCGAGGGGGCGAAATAATGGAGAACACTCCATGCACATTTAGATCCTGTATATAAGGCTGTGGTGGGCCATCTGTTGTAGTCTGTATACAGTACCATATGTAATTTCAACTCAAAAGTGGTTGTTCTTTATGTCTTCTGAGGGAAAGTCACACTGTCACAGGTACAATGAAACAAATAAAGTGAACCCGAGTGTGGATAAAATGGACAACAACAGGCTCAACAACCAGAGAGACGACCTGACAAAGACTGAAGGAGAAAATGCAAACTATATACGCACACCAGGGAGCAGGGTAACAAGGCACAGGTGAATTTAATGAAGACAGTGATGAGGGCAGGAAAAAAAACAAAGAAGGGAAGAAAGCCACAAGAGGAATTAACCTTCAAAATAAAACAATAAGTAACAAAGAGGGACCAAGAATTAAGAGACGGTGAAATGCAGACTGGAGAGCACAGAAGGCACACAGAAAAAGACACTCTGGAAGCATAAGAGCAAAGTAAGGACAAAGGATTACAATAAACAACAGGAAGGCCATGACACACCACACTCTGCTATCTGTGGCTTCTCCTTAATGCACAGTCACATCCATGTGTTCGACAGCCCTCTGCCTTCTTCTTCATGCTGCCAAAGTGGAGCTTGGGAAAGGAAAAGTGTGCCCTCGCTGTGTGAGAGAGAATAGAAATTATCCATTCCCATCTCTATTCGCCTGTAAATAGGGGGGAAATGGAAATACTCCTTGTGTGCGGCCAGTGAAAAGGCAATTTCCTAGAGATGCACCACAGTTCTGTGCTGCCCTTTGTTATGCTTTTATTGTGGGACACACATTTCCAGCCAATGCAAACTGTGTCCACAGTATCCAGCTTATACTAATATATTTGTACATGCTAACTATGCATAATAGTATATATCCAGTCTAAGGGTGTGTATGTGTGTTTATTGCACCAGGTTGTTGTTGTGCATCAGCATCTCATTCACATCGGCATGCCTGATCACATCTGTACTATTATATTTCTAGATGGGACTAGACAGAGATCAGCTCACCTGTTCTAATCACTGAAGATTTCCTGTGTAAACAGAAAATAGGGAAAAGTATGATGAAGACTATAGCAGAGGGAGGTACTACAGGAGTAGCTCTGATCGGCTGTTTCTTGCCACATGTCCGACAACACAAACAAATGAGCATTGTGTTGGCAAATCAAGATTTGTTAGTCACATTTCCCTGCAACTTTTAAAAAAAAAAGTCAGGCAGTGACAAAGAATAAAAATGTGGATTTTTTTTTCCTCTTTTCTCCACTTTGCTATACAAGTTAATGTGACATCAAACAGGTCTGTGGTTATGTAAGGCCACACTCTAAATGTATGCCTTCTTTCATGTGTCTTTGAAGTGAATAGTAGCAGCAGATAATGTCCCGTTTTGGACAGCAGCCAGATAAGAAGTTTCTTTCGGGAGTGAGAGGAAGCAGGGGATGCTGGTGACACCCAAAGGGGCCTCTGCGGCTCTGTGCTGCTTCTTTTCATGCTTTTGTATTTACACGTCTGACTGCCCTGGTCCCGCTGGAGCTGGTGGTCTCCACCTGACTGCCTGTCTGGCTTGTAGGTCAGAGAAGATAAGGAGGGCATTAGTCTATTCTAATATATTCCACTTCCCTCTTGCTGGCTGCAAGGCTTAAATCCACATTGTATAACCTGGCCTGTCTTCTTTTTTTGCTGGCAGTGTCGTCCTCTTGCTGACTTTTCATTAGAATACACTTTAAAGTGCCTGCCCTCTGAAGAAGAGCATGCTAAGACAGCATGTTAGTGAACTAAGGTGCTGATGGTAAATCTTCCCTCTGATCTTCACAAAATTCTAACAATACCATATTTAGACAGTGAATCACTGCTTTAGTACAAAGCTACTGTTGACCAGCTTTTAGGGCACTCCTACTCTAGACAGGCATCTCTCTGTCTGGGTGACAACATACTGTACTTAACATATTGTATTTTATGTAGCTTTTTGCAAGAGGGAACATGCACATGACACCACAGCAAAGCTTGAGCGCTCCATCCACATTAGAGCCACCCATTTCCTGTTGTTTTTAATTCAGCCCTTCCCGTTGCTAATAAAGTTTGCTTATATTATAAGCAAACACTGCCAATGCAGTTTGATCCAAAGCACAGGCCTTTGTGTTATAATGAAAGGGGCTTTGAAGTAACAGAGCTGGATTTTTATTAGTAGTATCTTGGGAAGAATAAAATTGAATAATGGTACATTAGATACAGGGTGTATGAATGTCTGGGACTACAGTATATTGGATTTCTGACATTTTCTGACAACAGTAGATTTCAGATTTCATCTGCTGAACTCGGGCATCCACGCGTAAATATGGCATATGAACTAAGCCAGTGATTTCTGTGTTAGGGGTCTGTGATGAAACTGATTCAGTGTCACGCTTGGGTGCCAGGTTATCACACACCTTCCTGCCCCACAATCCCATTCAATCTCTTTCTCTCATTCGCACTGCTGTGAACCTGTTTCACCATCCCTGGGAGCAGCCTTCCATTTCTCGCTACACCACTGAGAAAGAGATTCAAGGTTAATTTAGTTCATTTAGTTGGTAAAAGCTACACTGAGTCTTTGTACGGCAGTACAATGCTTTCTGATCTGTTTTATTTAATTTTGCTTCCCTCCTTTGCTGCCTTTGCTGTAGATGCCCACACAATAAAACCTTCATAGCAAAAGAAAGAAGCAACCACATCAAGGTATTTGCTGTTCATTAGCCTACACAAAGGCCTCTGCAGCCTTGCAGCTACCTGTGAAACCAGGCCAGATTTCACGAACAATGAAATCTAGTGCTCTAGGATGCTTCTGGCTGCTAATTCCTAATCGTTATTTTACTCCCTCAGTCTAAATTCTACACGCACTTCAAAGCTAATGAAGTGAAAATTCAAACAAGTTGGCAGTCACGAGAAACAGAGTTATCCAAGGATAATTTAGTTAGACTAGACAAATATAACTAGGTATCGTAAAGGACAACAAAAGGTTATTGGTTAGACCTGAAATACCTGCTTCTAACCAAAGATCAGATTTGAATGTTTTGGGTTTTTTGTTACATTGAAATATGACAACAGACAAATTGATTAAAATGATTACAGTGAGTGAATTTAAAAAGCTTCTGCTTCACCATCTTACCTTTAAAAGTCGTAATCCTCTTCCTTTGAATCTCTGTGGAATGTTTGCAATGAAACTGGGACGCGTTAGTGCCCATCTGACTTGAAGCCCCTCCATTATTCACTGTCTCATCATCTCTGAGCTATTATGATAGCCTCACATACACAGCAGCACTCATCTGATTGGGGCTGACACACTCTCTCCACGCCTCTTCACTTTTATTCCTCTCCCTGGAAAAAAAAGGTCTGGCCAAGCTAGTCTTTCCACGCTGTCTTCTTTTCCTACAAATGCTGACCGCTGATTGAGGGCTGGATGGTTAGTAAGCTGTCTGCTGGTTTGGTGTAATTAGGAGATGAATGAATTTAACCTTTTACTGTTGATAGCAACATTGCACAGCTCCTTAAAACCCCCTGTTTCTGTGTTTTAAATGAGGAAGGAGTTTTTGAATATTCTGCTTTTATGTGATTGCTGGTCACTCCTTTATTATCCCAGCAAAATGATGGCAGCAACTCAGACTTGTACAGTTTGCCATGCTAAGTAGGCATACTGGTTGTGCAAGCAATGAAAAAAAGCATCATGGTGTCATGTCAGCTTCTTACATCACACTGTCCATTCCTCATAGGATTAGACCACTGAGGCATGTAAGTCCCCATTGAAATTAAGCTCTTCCACTGTGCAGTGGAAACTAGAAAATCGTGTAATTTTCAAACCTAAATTGAGAGTTTGATACAAAACACAGGCTTCATTTGTCTACATTATCTATCCTGTGCACTTTTCACTCCATGGAGTTAGACTGAAAAGGAATGAAAATGAAGATTGCTTTTTTTAATAAACATTATTTTGGGGGGTTTTTCAAGGAAGAGAGAGAGTGGGGGAAGACACGCAGCAAAGGGCCAAAGAGCCAAAGGAATGGAACCCAGGCTGCTGCATTTGGCCCTACAGCTTGTGGTCAACCAGCGCCCCAAAAACAAAGAATTAAACAGCGATGCAGCTCTCACAGAGCACCCGTTTGTTCCATTCTTCTTCACTGACAAAAACCTGGTGCCTACATTACCCACAATATAACTAGTGTGGTCAGAGATTCTGATGTGGTAGCAGGAAATGTAGCTCTGAGCCTCTAGCCTTAAGGAGACAGGTGTGGGAAGCTTGCTTCTTTCCAAGATACAAGTGGCTACAATACTTGAGGCTATGGATCTTCACAGCTTCCTCAAGAGAAACAAAAGGCTTTATACAACTTTTTTTTTAACATATGGAGTGGGATGCCCTGATATCTGTATACAGACTTTGATGTATAAAACCAGTTGAATTCCTTTTTAAGACGTGCACTTTGCTTTAGTTTCACCCCCCTTCAGATTTAAAGGATAAATTGATCCATTTTTAGTTAGTCTGTGATTTTAAGTTGATTTTTTACAGTGCAGTTTTTTTGTTCATTCTTCTCTCATTTAAAAACTCACAGAGATTAAGTCATCCTGAGCTGCAGCTTATCTGATCCAGACACTTAGCCGCATACTGTCCTGGTCTGATTGATAAAATCCAGCCCTCACTCTGCTTACCTGATACTTACTGGAGACTGCTTCCTGGATTTCATTGCTGTGAAATACAGACAGTGCTGTTGTTCATGTACCCACTCTGGCTTTGTGTCCAAGTTTGCTTTGAATGCCATCATTTCAGTGTAGTAGAGCGGTGGCCTTGGGCTGCAAACACACACGTGTGTCTTTGAGTTTCTTCCACAAAAGCTGAGAATGCTTTGATAAAGAAGGTCATTAAAGTGTCATTAGCTTTGAGGTGTTGGGCCCCTGCAGATAAAACATGGGGACACTCAGAGAGCTGGGAAGGCTGAACTCCAAGAGAGAGGCACAACGGGATGCTTGACAAACCACACTCAAGAGATAGCTCGGCTTTACCCATTCATACCTCTTTCTTTGTCTTTTCTCCCTATCATTCTGATTTTTTTTCTCCCCAACAGTCATTCCCAAAGTCCCCAGTGTGCAACTAGAGCATCACTGCAAGCTTCCTACCTCCTCATCCTTGTCGACTGCAACTGTTTACTGCCCACACAAACCATCGATTTCATACTCATACAGGCACTGCAATGTAGCTCTCATATGAGTATTGTTTCCCGCTGACCATGAAACAGCTGCCCTTGAAAGTAGCAAAACTGACATCCCCTAAAATCAATATGGCGTAATAAAAGAGATGTTTGTTGTGTTTTCTAGAAAGCTACCCACTTTCAGAAATTCAAGCTTTTCTAGTAACCCCAGTGCTACAAACCTAAAACAGCTATGACACCTGGAATTGTAATGGAAATGCAGCGGGCACTCAGAATGACTAAGAGCAGCAATGATAGCCTGTAGCGCAGTCGATAACTGCTTGGCAGCGCGGGCTAGGAGACTTGACTCAATTTGTAAAAGTGAGCCGCTCTCTGGCTGCATTGGTGCTGAGGATAGTGTCGTTAGAAAGCTGATCATCACGAAAGTGCAAGAGGAGGCGGGGTTGTTTTTACAAAGCCCCAGAGTTTTACAATGAGGAGTGCAAATAGATTTAAGGACGCATGAATCATTTTGCCTTGGAAGGTTCTGTCAGTTACAGGTCATCTGTGCTTTTGTTGTCCAATACATTAAAAGCTCTGTTCTGCCACTGTTGGACTTTTAAAGCTGTCCAGTTCATGATTTAGTTTTATATATGCAGCACAAGGCAACAAATCAAAAGTCTCATTGCAAATGGAGGCACTTCAGCACTGATGAAGTAACTAAATTACAACTTGAATCACAGTGAGAATGTTTCTGCAAAAACTCTACTGCCACCAAGTGGCTCCCATTTGGCATACATGTAAGAAAACATGCAATGTGCAGCCATTATGATGTCAGAAAAGTTGGTTCAGTCAAATGGCAATAACAGCCCGTCGGTTCATCCACTATCTGAAATCAGATGTTTTGAGTCCCTTCTTGTCTCTTTAAGCTAATCTTATTCTAAACCAGTGGTTGTCAAACTGCAGATGCACAGCAGGTGGGGTGCAGACATTCAGGTGAAATTTTTCTTTTTATTTTTTTAAGGGAAAATAAATACAAGAGTTTGATGCTATTGTATTAACGATGTGCACTTTTTATTAAAGTAGAATTCAATATGAATCCTTTTTTATTCTTAGTGACTGATAAAAGTTGTGCAGTGTGGAGCGTGAACTTTCTTCAGCTTCCTAATGCTACGGTCACACTAGGGAAAACTGTGGTTGGAGACTGCAGCACGACCAAAATTATTGTGACCATGTGCAATGAACTTGCAATCTCGTTGCTTTTGAAATGGTTGCTTTGAAGATGGGGACCAGGTCTGCAACCACTCGCAGTCAATTTCCGTCCTCAAAGCGACTTTGTTGCATTAGGACGGCGATAAAACAGCAATAAGACGGAGTCAGTCTGCTATCAGTTTGCAGTTGAATTGGGTCAAGATGGCAATTACATGCAGTCTGTTTGTCATAATACAGCAACTAACAGTGATAAATTGGTGAAAATCACAAATCTGTTGCCATCTACATACACAGAAATTCACATTAACTACTTAACATTCAGAGTCCAGCCAGAAAGTCATTAGATTTCAAACAGAAATTCCTCCACAAATATTGATGTAGTTGCTGCAGGACAGCAACTTCACTGCAGAATAACATAGGTGCTCAGCAACCAGTTGAGGTGAGTCCCCTATTGCAAAGAGACACGTCGCAGACAAGTTGCGTTCATCAGCGCAGACTGACTCAGACTGATTGCAACATGTTGGCAATCTGTCTGCATTCATAATTTAGAAGGCAATTATTTGCAAACCTTTGCCAATCTGTCTGAGAGTGATTGCAGTCAATCTGGACCATGATTGTTTGGAGACAGGTTGCCTCCCACCTGGCGACCTGTGCAACTGTCTTGCAATCAAAAGTGGTCGCCCAGAGGTTGAAGGTGTTGCACGCTCAACCTCTGGGCAAAGAGCTGATCACTGCAACTCCTTGCATTTGGTCAATTCAATGCAGTCATTAGACAACCACTGATTTTTCCTAGTTGTAAGGAAGTTGCCATCCTATTTTTACTCTAGTGTGGCCGAGCCTGAATGTACAAGTGAGGCATGCAGGAAAGTTTGCAAACCACTGCTTTAAACTGAAGGTTTGAACAGCAAGTGGGTGGGGCCAGAGCCGTGTACCTGAAATGACCATATTAGTGATATTTATATTCGCTGACTTCAAACAAAGCCAAGAGTAGAAAAACGGTCTGAAACAAAGTGTTTAGAGCAGTCTGAAGCCTGAGCTTTTGACTAACAGGAATTATATGTACATATGTTGACCTCAGTATTTGACTCTTTCGCCAGCATTCACTATTATAACAGTGCATACATGACAGAAAATAAAGAAAAGCACAATAGGTCCCCTTTAAAATTCAATAACAATAATAAACAGCATCCTTTTCTTGTACGTTTGTGTTAAATCTTTAAACCAAAAGCCTTTATAAACTGTCTCACATATTTTGACTTGTATCTTCTTTCCAGTGTTCATCATGGCGGCCGGACTGCTGGTGTACCCTTTCGGTCTGAACTCATCACTGGTCCAGTCCTTCTGCGGAGACTCTGACATCTACTATGCTGGCGAGTGTCAGATCGGCTGGGGCTACATGCTGGCTATAGTCGGAGTCATGCTCACCGTCTTCTTGCCCTTTTTTGCTAAATATGCACCGAAGGAGCAGCTGTCCCCTACCCCGTTGCCCACGCTGTTATAGTTATGTCTTGTTTTTCTTTCCTTCTTGCCGACCACTCTCTCTAACCTGGGCTTAATGTCATGGAAAGACACCTGCATCTTGTTTTTTTTTTTTAAAGGCGATGCTACATGGGAAGCCCTGCTCAGCAAGAACTAAAGCTGGCACTAGAAAAACAAAACAAACCGTCTTCCTGCGTCTGTTTGTAATTAATCCAGTTCATTTAAATGGGATGTTTTTTGTTATAATAATACTCTGTGGTTGTGGCTTGTACTCTTCACAGGTTGACACATCTGTTTTCTTCCTGGCAGTTTTGAACACGATGCAAGCAGAAGACGTGCAGACTGATAAACCTGAGAAAAATGACCACAAAAATAACAAGTACTAAAGATGTAAGCATTTCCTTTCTTTTTTATGGTGGAAACAGAATATGTAACATTCCAACACAGACTGGAATTTGTCTGCATATAGAGTGGAAGCATGAAAATCAGTGGCAGTATGACTCAAGCAGTCGAATAATATTTCAGTAGGTTTTCAGAAACTTTAAACTTGGCAGCAGAGCCAACATGATCAATTGAGTGAGGAAAATCCATGCATCAAGGCCTGTGTGTTTTGCTGAGGTGCTTGGACTGTAAATATGGTCTGGATTTAACAGAGCTGATGTTTGAGGTTTTAAAACAACACATTAATGAAAGAACTCTGACGCTTTGAAGGATTTTTCTCTTCAGACTTTTTCTGCCTTCCAGTCTTATGACCAGGCAGCGAACCAGTGGGAGTCAAGGAGACGTTATAGCTTTCAAAAACATTGCTTTTAGTAGCTGCCGCAAAGAACAGGACAAAAGACGCAGCACCAGACCTGCTGCGAGGATGAATGGAAATGTCTCTTCAAAGAGGCGAATCATAATGACTAATGAGTAGTTGTTTCAGAGCGGAGTTGTCAAAAAAAAATAAAAAAAGATACTGCACCCTTTTGTCAACCTTTTTCCCCAGATCTGTTTTGTGTAACGTAACTCGCTTGTTTTGTTCTGTCTACAACACACAAAACTAAACACTCTAATTCAGGAAAAAAAAAAGATTGCAAAAGGCAGGGCCATGTAGGAATTTTCTCTAAAGATGCATGATAAGATGGGCTTTGTTAACAGCAGAACTGATCTAGATTTTAAACGTGATCTGACCAACTTGTGCCTTTTAACATAACCAAGACAAGTGTTTAATACAATTATCAGGTAATCATCTTTTTTTCTGCTGAAAAACTGTGGATCCTGTTGTCTGATGTTATTTTTTTGTTCTAATTTTTTTTCCCCTCTCAGCGGTAAAGTGTTACTCCTGTACTTGATGCAGTATGATCTCATTAACTTGAGAAAATGTTCTAGTGGAAAAAAAAAAGTCATTGAATCCTTGGAGATAATGAGAGAGAGAGAGAGAAGGGGGGGGGGGGCAATGTACTTATGCCCTGAGACTTTTTTGCCAATTATCTACAAGCGATAAATCACTTGAATTGCTGTATTAAGAGGTTGTGACATGCAGCTAACAGATTAATTCCTGGCATCCTTGTATTATGTGATTTCAGAATTTGAGCGGTAGAGGAGGGATCTGTATAAACTGAACTTTGGTTATCATTGCGGAGCTCATGTGTAAATGAGGCTTAAAATAATTCCCTCCTTAAATAAGCTGATGTGTTGGTGTGTTTTTTTTGTCAACCCATTTCTCCTTTTAAGCGTTGGCACCATTCCTGTCATATTCCAAGGACAAAATGGCTATTTCTCCACATACTGTCCCTATACACTGCCAGTTTCATCAAGCTAGACTCCCTTTTCTAGTGGGTGTTTATGTGCGTATTCGTGTTTAATATTGGGTTGGAGTTTGCTTATGGGTTAAACTTTAAATAATTCCCAAATCTGGGTTCCCATAAAGACATGTCCTGACATGAAGAAAATTACTGTGATTATGTTGCCATATTCAAAAGATCAGGAGCGATCTGTTGGTATTGTATTGGACCTTATACTGTGCTTGACTGTGTGGGAATGACTGACGTGACTGCACTGGAGTTATGCCCCCATTTGTTGAACTGTTGTGTGTAAAGTCTCAGCACTGGTGAAACTGTTTTTGCTAGAGTAGAATTCTTGTTTTTTCCATTGTGATGTTTGACTGTAAATAAACTAACTGTACTTGATATCACATGTTATTCTTAACTGCCCCGTTTTTCAAAGATATATTTTGAGATATTACCTCATCATGTCTGCTTTTACCTGAATTAACCTCTAAACAATGTTTTGCTGTTTTGTGAATTTTCTTTGTAATAAAAATATTTCATAACTTAAAAAAAAAGAGAGGCTTTTGTTAAGGTTTTGCTTAAATTATTTTAATTTTTTTTATTCATGAATAAATACAAAAAAACGAGAACATGTGAGTGAGCTCAGCTGCTACAAAATACAAGTGAATGGAAACAGCACCCTCTACAGGTCAAAAATATGAACGTTTTAAGCATTAAAACTACTTGGATTTCTACTATAACAAATTAGAGAACAAAGCACTAAGCTTGGCTCCTGTGTACACTCAAACACTGGTGTACTTTTCAACTACTGCATAATCATGCTCAGACTTCACTGAGTGATTTGACCAGCGCCCGCATTTCTGCATCACAGGCTTTGACAGCCTCCTGAGCATTTCTCAGCTCTGAGGGCAGGCCTGGTCTGACGGACATACACATCAGGGCATCTCTGCTGCGGTCATAGTTACCCACACAGCGATGGACCTGACCACGGATGAGACGGGGCAGTACCTGCTCCTGTTGGACCAGAGACAGAAATGAGTCTGACTACAGTGATATTTTTTTTTTGGGGGGCAATACTTTTGATATTTCTGAATTGTTTGCTTAGATGTTAACAGCCTTTATACAGACACTGTACTTGCATACAGTACATATGTACTTCCTAACTTGGTTTTAGAAATAACCTACAGTTGCGAAAAGGAAAGTACACCCTCTTTCAGTTTTTTTTTTTTTTTTTTTTTTTTTTTTTCGGG
>VUQI01055642.1:0-11298 GCA_015106735.1 Paratilapia polleni | reverse complement strand
ATTCAAAAGTTACTAAGAAATGATCAGATAAAAGAGGGTTTTCAGGGAATACAGTTAAATGTTCAGTCTCTATGCCATATGTCAGGACAAGATCCAGAGTGTGATTAAGGCGGTGGGTGGGCTCATTTACATTTTGAGAGAAGCCAATTGAGTCTAATAATAAGTTCAATGCAGTGTTCAGCCTGTCGTTTTTGGCATCTACATGAATGTTAAAATCACCCACTATGATTATTTTATCTGAACTGAGAACTAAGTCAGATAAAGAGTAAAACTCTCAGATAAACTCTGAGTAGGGGCCGGGTGGACAACAGATGACAAGTAAAACTGGCTTTTGAGTTTTCCAATTAGGGTGGACAAGGCTAAGAGTCAGGCTTTCAAATGAATTAAAATTAAAACTCTGTCTGGGTCTTTGGTTGATTAGTAAGCTGGACTGGAAAATTGCCGCTACTCCTCCTCTGCGGCCTGTGCTTTGAGGATTCTGACAGTTAGTATGACTCAAGGGTTTTTAAAGTTTCATTAACACTTGTGGTCTGTTAGCGAATGTTTGCAGACAAATCAGCGTCTTCCATGCAAACTAAGGGTGGCCGCAGCAGTCTTCTAGTGAACAAAGCAATCACAAAAAGGTTTTTGCTGTAGCACCCACTTTGCGCCAGAGGTTGCCAGTGACAGCCAGCAACCTCCAGCAACACTTGCCAACTATTCAGGAAATACACATTTTCTCTATTGAATTGGTCTCTAGGCCTGTGTTACAGAGGCCTAACCAATCACCTGGTGGATGTTGATAGGTTTATGGCACTACTGCAGTGTCTATAGAAAATCTGTGAATAAAAGAACAATAATGCTATCAATCCAAACCATATTTAATTTTATTTATTGTGATTTGCAGTGTCAGTGCAGCTGATAACTGGAAAATCTTTGGAAAAAGTTGACACAAGCACCAGAATTTGTGTGTTTGTCCTTCTGGAGCCATTAATCTAAAAAAATCCTATTAGCCACTTGAATTTTCAAATTGGTCACCATTTTCCAAGATTGCTGCCACTTCCAACAAATGAAACAGCCATTCGGTTACAGAATTCCAGCCACTGGATCAATTTCAGAGTTTTTAGTGTTGATTTCTGTTTTTGACTATCAGGAAGTCAAATTGACAACTTAAAAACTTCTCCAGTGCTTCTTTGTTTGATTTTTAACAAAAATCATTACAATTTAAACCCAAAAAACTGTATAAATGGAAAAAAAAAACATTTATTAAGGCAACATAGGAATATGTAAGGACCTTTAAAATTGTTTCCATATTTTATAAACACACAGTTGATACGTATGGTCCTTTACATGCATTAATTTTGCCACATGTGTAGGTAAAACCAAAGGTTTACATCCAAACTTCATCAGCTGAGCCTTTCTGTGTGGAGTTTGCATAGAACATCCATGCAGACACAGGGAGAAGCCCTGTGTCTGCAGTTCTCTCAGGGCACTCCTCCTGCAGTCCAAAGAAATGCATGTTGGATTAAGTGGTGATTCTAAATTGGCCGTACATGTGTATCTGAGCATGAATGTTTGTCTGTCTCTCTGTGTTAGTCCTACAATAGATTGGCGACCTGTCCAGGGCGTACCCCACCTCTCGCCAGCACAGATGTGCAGTGGTTGGCACTGTTGCCTCGCAGCAAGTTGGTCCTGGGTTCAAAACCTTATGGTCAGAGCTTTTCTGTTTGGAGTTTGCATGTTCTGCCTATACCTGCATGGGTTTCCAAAGAGAATGTGTGCTTGTCTCTTTCTCTGTGTTAGCATTGTGATGGCCTGGCTACCTGTCCAGAGTGAACTCTGCCTTTCACCTTGTGTAAGCTGGGATAGGTTCCAGCCCACTCATGATGCTGGATGGATAAGCTGGTAAGATGGACAGATAGTCTGGACCAGTGAGCTAGTCACCAAGCACATAGGTCTTGTGTTAATGATACCATTAAGCATGTTATTAACTTTTCTAGATCAAGGTTAGGTTAAAGGACAAATCTCCTTCCTAACCCAATGGCCACCAAGGGACCCATATCTCAACTCAGTCTATCCCTCAGCCTCAGGCCCTCTGTTCGTCCTGAGGTTAACAAGCTCTGACACATTTAAGATCAGAGAATGGGTGCAATTTGCATGGCAATGACACATTTCATTTGTTCTGTCCAGTCAAACTGCAGTAAACACAGTTAAGCAGCTAATCTTCAAACATTAACACTGTCTTCAGGTAGTATATGACAAAGGCCTAAGCCTGTTTCTCTTCTTTGAAGAAAGCTGGATTTTTCTTCCTTCACCATGTAGTTCATCTAAAAATATGGGTGGTAAAACTATTATAATGACCTGGTGCTCAAAGGAATGTGAATTCCAATGGGTAAATTCCATCTCAGTCCCAGACATTAACATCATTGTCATCACTGAACATAGCAGGGGGGAAACTGATTTAATGCCCCACTGACAATGTTTATCCTCTTATAAACAATACAGACATTGGCCCGAACTTCGATCTTATCAAGCTACACTCTCACAAATTCCATAACTTCAGACACCTTTGTTTTATTTTTTAGTCTAAATATATCTGACATTCTGCAGATCTTTGGGTAACTAATTATAGTCTCAGGAATCTCCCCTTAAAACAAAGACAACTGCCACAAGCAACCCTTTTTTTATCAAGTTTCCATGGTGCTTCAGCTCTGGATTTGCGCCTATCCTTAGGTTTATCAGTGGGGACGCCCATGATGATGGGCTTTTTTTGTGATGATGGGAGAGAGGGTGGTAGAAGGAAGGGTGGATCCAGCTGTTTACAATCACTAAGCAGCACACTGCAACAGTGTGAGGTACGATCACACCAGAAAGTAGTTTTTGTGAAACAGATCACCACGTCTTTGCTAAACATTTGTTTCAAGAGCAGTTTTATCAAACAAGCAACTTAGCACAAAGAATTAATTCTTGTCTTTTCAAGAGAGTTGTTAGTATTTCTTTAGTGAATGTGCTCTCACGCAACTCTTTGTCTGGGATGACATAGCAACAACAAACAACAAGAAGTCAGGTACTTTGACTTAAAGAAACATATACTATCTGTGCAGGCAGCTGACAAAGATGCCAATGTAAGATTTTGGAAGCATGCCAAACATACACGAACCTCATATAGGATTGAAAACCAGAGAAATTTTCATTGGAATAAATGAGGCACCATCTTAAGGTATCCAGTTCTCCTTTGTACATCTATGCAAAAACCATCTCCTCCAGAGATCACCAATTTAAAAGAGACATCTGGAAAACTGTTGATGAGATACCTCAGACTGCTAGGTGTGTAATTACTCTATGTAGCACGCATGGAGATTTTATATTTATTCAACAGGTGAGCACATTTTATTAAAGTGAGTTAAGCACCTAGGTTGATTCTGTGTACAGTCAAAGAATTCATCACTCTATTAAACTGAATGTGCTTAAAAATGCATTGCAACCCTGACATATACCCTGACATATGGAGTGGCAGCACCTGCTGTCTTTAAAGCTTCATTGTCCCAATGAGGTAATCCATATTGCTTTGCTGGGGTTGACAGAAAAAGGAAGTACAGTATGACTGAGAATGATAGCCTACAGCGTCAACAGTGTACTTAAAAATAATGACCTGTGCAGCTTAAGTCAATCATGTTTTTCTTGGATGCTTTGTATAAGTTCTTAATGGTTGCTTTCTAGCCTTGTTGTTTGTGCCTTCAGTTCTTAGTTTTAGTTTCTGGTAACTTCGAGGTTGTGTTTAGTTTGTTCCCTCTCCAGTGTTTCCTTGTCTGTCTTCATGTATAGTCTCCTTGTGTTATGTCCAGTCTGTCTCTTGTCGCATTTGTTTAGTATGTGTATGTCTTCTGGTCTGTGTCTGCTTCCTTTAGTTTTTTCCTATCTTTACTTTGAAAGATTCAGTTTTCGGACTCTAGTTTTGTTTTTGAGGAAGAGTTAGCTCAGCTTCAGAATCTCTCTTTGCGTGTGAAGGAAGCCCGGAGCCCTTACAAGAGGCTGGTACAGGTAGTCCTCTTGGATGATTTCATTTCATCAAAACCTTGGCTCCTGGATCTACCTGTCACAGCCACTCTGGCAAACTCAGTCTCCCAGCCAAGAAAAAACCTGCAACATGAACTATTTGGCATGGGCAGTCCTGCTTCCCCCTCACTCCTGCAACCAGACACCTCACGGTCGCCACCACTGCAGCCAGCTCCCTACAAGAGGAAGTGTGGTTGCAGATGGCGGAATTGCCTACCAACGCTGTGTGGCCTGCGCCGCCCCAGCTTGTCGATGCTGTGTGCCCTGCGCAGTCCCTGCCTGAACCCGCGTCTACCAACGCCGGGCCTCTGCCTGAATTTCCTTCCCTGCCCACCTCTGCCGACGCAGGGCTCTCTGAAGTTGCCTCCTCCTTGAGTAAAACAGACTTGTTCCTGTGTAATCGTCCTGTGCCAGCAAATTTTGTGAATGTTCTGTTTCGGAGTCGGACAGTAATAGAATGGAGTTTTCAGATTCGGAGCCTGATATTAAGTCTGTATTTTCTGTTCCTAAGCCTGCAGATTTTCAACCTGTTAGTGAACTTTGTGTTTCGAAACCTGCAGAGCTTTGTGTTTCTCAGCCAGCTGAAACTGAAGCTGCATTTTGTGTTCCTGAGCCAGAAAATTTTAAAAATGAGTTTGGTGTTTCTGAGTCCAAGATGAAAATTGAGTTTTGCTTTTCTAAGCCACCCAGTGTTTATTCTGAGTTTTGTGTTTCTGAACTGGCCAATTCAAGGATTGAGTTTTGTGTTTTGATGCCTGCAGTGGTTTGTCATTGGGGAGGCAGCACTAGAGACTGCTTGGCCTAAGCTTCCTGAGTTTTCTGTGCCTGCCTCCCTAGAGACTTTTGCTCCACTGGGTACCTCCCCAGAGAATATGTTTTCAGCTCCTGGGCCGGCTAATTCACAGACTGTGTTTTTTGCCCCTGAGCCCGACAACCCCGAAGCTGTGTTTTCTCAACCCCTGAATCCTGTCTCGAGCAGCCCCAGCAGCCAGAGCCACCAGATGACCCAGAACAAACAGCTTGGTTCAGAGCCCAAATGTCGTGAGCTGCCTAAACCAGTGCTGCCAGGTCTCGTGACCAAGTGTCTTGAGGTGCTCCTGTTGACCAGCCCTGGGCTCATGAGTCCTCCAGTGCCTGATTGGATACTACCTGTTCCCAAGTCCAAGTGTCCCATGCAGTCTGATCTGGAGCCAGTGTGTCCAGAGGGTCCCGTGTCACCTGAGCCAGATGGCCTCAGTTTCCGACATCAGCAGTCTGTCCTGCTTTGCCATCAGCAGCCTCCTATTCGGCGATCAGATGGGCTTCACCTTGGCTCCTTTCCTCCTCCCAAGCCTCATTGTCGCCGGCTTCCTGCTTGCCCACCAGATGGAGCCCACCTCAGCTGTGGGTTCCCTGCCTTGCCTCACCATCGCCTGCCTCCTGCCAAGCCTCCGGAGGGGTCCCATCTCCTCCGCCATGGCCGGCCTTCTTCCAAGCCTCCACAGGGTCTCCGTCATTGCTGTTGGCCACCAGTCCGGCCTCCAGAGAGTTTTGCCTGTCCTGCTCCGTTATCTGGTCGACCGTCTGAACGGTTCCCCTACGGGGCTCAGCCTCCTGGCCGACCTCCTGAACTGCTCTGACTCAGCTATTGGTCTCCAGGCTGCTCCCCTGTGCCTAGCACCATGGCCAGACCCACCACCTGAACTGTTATCCCTATGCTCTATAGGCTCTCCTGCTCCCTGATTTTTGTTTTTGGGTTCTGGTCCCTCCTTCCAGGCCACTTCTGTCCGCATCTTGTGGGGTATCTGGAATTGCTGGGGGGCGGCTAGCTAACCCCGACAGTGCAATACTTACAGAAATTTCAAAAAACCCAAGAGCTACAGCTCAGACTCTATAGGCCTCAGTTAACATGTTAAATGTTAAAGTTCATGACAGTACAATTAGAAAAAGACTAAATAAGTATGGTTTATTTGGAAAGGTGGACAGGAGAGAGCCTCTTCTCACTAAAAAGAATGTGGCAGCACAACTTAGGTTTGCAAAGTTGCATCTGAATAAACTACAAGACTTCTGGAACAATGTCCTTTGGACATACAAGACCAAAGTGGAGATGTTTGGCCATAGTGCACAGTGCTAAGTTTGGCAAAAACCAAACACAGTATATCAGCACAAACATCTCATATCAACTGTCAAGCACAGTGGTGGAGGGATGATTTAGGTTTATTTTGCAGTCACAGGACCTGGGCACCTTGCAGTCATTGAGTTGACCATGAACTCCTCTGTATACCAAAGTATTCTAGAGTCACATGTGAGGCCATCTGTCCAACAGCTAAAGCTTGTCCAAACTTGGGTCATGCAACAGCACAATGATCCCAAAAACACAAGCAAATCTACAACAGAATGGCTGAAAAAGAAAAGAATCAAGGTGTTGTAATGACCCGGTCAAAGTCCAGACCTTAACCTGATTGAAATACTGTGGCGGGACCTTAAGAGAGCTGTGCATAAACAAATACCCACAAACCTCAATGAACTGAAGCAACATTATAAAGAAGAGTGGGTCAAAATTCCTCCACAATGATGTGAGAGACTGATAAAGTCATACAGAAAACAATTACTTCAAGTTACTGCTGCTAAAGGTAGCTCTACAAGCTACTGAATTCTTATAGTAATAGCCTACTTACTTTTTCACAGGACTGCTTGGAGTCCTGCAAAAATTTGGTGAAACTTTTCAGCTTCTGTTCCAGAAGTTGAGGGACTTCTGTAGAAGTCGATCAAACTACCCTGTACAGTGAAAAATGATAATAAAGAATACCTATTTCATTCAGTTGTGATGCCAGTGGGTCCTGACCCAGTTAGTAGTGAGACTTTTTTTTTTACTACAGTGTAACTGGGTTTGGAGTAGTCACCTATTCGTAGTGACTGTAATAGATTTAGGCTGGACTGGAAATTTGTGCAGGTCGCCTTGTTGACCTTACGCCCCTCATAAACCTATACGGGGACAGGAAGAGGAAAGAGAATCAGTCACTGAATCATATATAATACATTATTTGGTCAGTTCTAAGAACCTGCTGTAAGTCCCTGATCCTCTGAAATGGGCAATAAAGATGTGAACTTCATCAAATAAATCCTACATGAGTGTTGTGACTAGACTGCGCTACTGTAATGTTCTCAGTGAATAATGTTGCAGTCCACACATTTTATGTCTAGCTGTCATAAACCTGTTTGCTCTGTACAGTCACATTGCTGCCTCTGGTGTCTGAGAGTTCATGAACAAATGATGTGTCATCACCAACAGACAGACTTTGGTAGGTCTTTGCAGAAAACTCAAAGGTCATTCTCTGGGATTCGTGCTGTCTATCTATTAATGCAAGACCTTTTCAGTCAAAGAAAGTCTATTCATCCACACACCAATGGATGGTATTGGTAGACAACTCACTCTATCACCTGAGTCACAGCTGCCCCAAGTACTATTCACTGAGTGGTGATAAAAGTGTTGAAGTGGTTTCAAAGTTTTACAGTTGTTGCATTAAAGAATTCTAGATGCTGGAAACTTTTTGTCAAATTGTCCTGTCATGTCAATATAAAGCCTAATAAAATACATGTAAGCCTATCTTTTGATCGCAAAACTCAAGACAGTTAAGGTGGGGTTGCATCATGAGGGATTTGTATCAATCCTTCGATCACTTAAATATAGTGATGACAGCCTTCAAGCTTATACACATCAAAGTTTCTTCAGGTTTTGTGTACTTTCAAACATGAGCACATTTTCTTTTGGAACAACTTGGTTAAGAATTCAAAGAGAGACGTGCAGAACAAGAACATCCCTGTCCATGAATAGTACCCACGTTTTCCAGTGTTATTCTCCCCATACAAGGTGTTCACATTGTATTTCATTGTACATTGTGATAAAGTCAAATTAATGCTTATTTCACCAACAAGGGAATGTGAGGGAGAGCTGCAAATGACGTGGGGAAAGCAGACTTAATACCTTGTTTGTGTTCTGTCAACTGAGATTTTGCTAAACTGATGCTAAAAGATTAAGTGTCAGACATTTATATTTGTCTTCACATATCCCTGTCCTCTTGATTTTACTTTTAATGCGCCTCTGTCTCTGTTTGGGAGTATTTTTGGGGGTTAATCCTTTCGATAAACGAGCCAACAAGCTGTGGCTAAAGAGGTTTATTAGCAATATTTATTTATATAGCACTTTTCACAGCCAAGGGACACAAAGTGCTTTATAGAAGCCAAAGGACAGCATGCAAAATTGCAATTGAAGGTTAAAACTGTGGAAATAAAGGAATACAAAAAACTACAAGAAAGAATCCTGTAATTACAAAACAAAATATAGAAGTCAGAAGCAACAGAAAAATGTCATTTAAAACACTATAAAAATAGTGAAGTAAAAAAAAAAAAAGGAGTTAAAAAGCAGTGACATAAATATAAATGTAGAGCACAAAAAAAGCAGACTAGTGCAAACATATAATGCCAAATTAACAGTAATGTCTTTACCAGACCTTTAAAAGACTCCAAAACACTGCACTGAGATCTCCTCCAGAGAGGTTGATTATTTTATATTATATATTTGTTATCAAATGAGAAATATGTAAATAGAAGGACTGTAGTGTTTACCCACAGAGAATGCAATAGGCCCTCAGATACTTGCAGCATTTTAGCACATTTTAGCTCATTGTTTCTGTTTAGCGCCCGTAACTTTTTACTGTTCAGCTTCAGCTCTCTTGTTGCTTGAAACAACTGTTTTCAAGCAAGTTAGTGACCCCTGGACACTAACTGCCCAGCACTAGACCAGAGCCAGAAAAAATTAACAACTAGTTAGTGGTGCAAAAAAGTGAGAGTAATACAGTCAGTCAATGTGTTTTTTTCCTAATACACTTTGCATTACCTCAAAATAACTTTTGCATTATGGACTACCATAAATAAGTAGACTATATCTAAAAGCACTTCATTATTTGCTATGTTGATGGGCAATGAAAAAAGAATCATAGAAAGGAATTTTTGAATCAAATATCAATCCATGAATGAAGCTTCAAATTGAAAAGGGATTCAGAAAAACACTCCCTGAGTACAGTATACTATTTAAAAACTGTTGCAGCGAAAGGATGCAGGGGTTGTGTCTGTGCAGTGATGGTTGTGCTGGCTCAGTATACTGAAGCTGCTTTATTTCTCAACTCCTGTGGTTTATCAGTAACATACAGATATACGCTCAGTGGCCACTTTATTAGGTAAACTTGTTCAACTGCTCATTAATGCAAATATCTAATCAGCTAATCACATGGCAGCAAGGCAACCTGCAGAAGTTCAAAGCGAGCATCAGAATGGGGAAGAAAGGTGATTTAAGTGACTTTGAATGTGGCATGGTTGTTGGTGCCAGACAGGCTAGTCTGAGTATTTCAGAAACTGCTGATCTACTGGGATTTTCCAACACAACCATGTCTAGGGTTTACAGAGAATGGTCTGAAAAACAGAAAACATCCAGTGAGCAGCAGGTCTCTGGCCAAAAATGTCTTGTTGATGCCAGAGGTCAGAGGAGAATGGTCAGACTGTTTCAAGCTGACAGGAAGGCATCAGTAGCTCAAGTAACTGCTCATAAGTAACAAAGTAACCAAATAATCAAGTAACCAAGGTATGCAGAGGAGCATCTCTGAATGCACAACACGTCGAACCTTGAAGGAGATGGGCTACAGCTGACTATGTCCATCCCTTTATGATCACAGTGTGCCCATCTTCTGATGGCTGCTTCCAGTAGGATAACAGGTCATGTCACAAAGCTCACATCATCTCAAACTGATTTCTTGAACATGACAGTGATTTCACTGAACTCAGAAGTGCCTCCACAGTCACCAGATCTCAGTCCAATAGAGCACCTTTTGAACGTGGTAGAACGTGGACATGGATGTGCAGCAACTGTGTGGTGCTATCATGTCAATATGGACCAAAATCTCTGAGCACCTTGTTGAATCCGTGTCACAAAGAATTAGTGCAGTTCTGAAGGTAAAATGGGGTACGAGCCAATACTAGCAAGGTGTCCCTAATAAAGTGCTTGGTGATTGTATGTATATGTGATAGAATCGATATAGGTCCAAATTTGGCTTAACAATGGTTTCTTGGCTGAGCCCCAGCTTAGTCAGCACAGCCTTTAGTGGACCAACACACTACTGACTGTTTGTTTTCCACTATTATGAGTCCTCAAATAGTCACATTATTGCTTTACAGGTATTTGACCTAAGATCCAATCCAGGCACTAACACCAGCAGTTTGTTGTAGTCTAAATTGCACAGAAATAATTGACAAATTTATACTTTGCTCTGTCAGATAACATCAGTGTTGGTTTCATTGAGAAAGCAAGCAGGTTTGTTACAGACCCTGTAATGAGCCTGCAGTGACTGACAGGGAAATGGTGCTCAGTGTCATTGCAGTCTATTGTGGATTGATGTTGCCATGAAGTTTTCTAAAGGTCATTATTGAGGTTTATAATCATGAGTCATGCATAATCAGTTTTTCAGGATTGCTTTGCATTGCTGGCTTATCTAATGTTTGAGTGAAACCACGATACAGAATTGTGTAATCAGTCTGTATCCACAATGATGGCCTTATTGTTTTCCTGTCTGTTTTCCTGCTGGGTGACATAAGGAAAGCGTAGGCAGCTCTATTATCAGGACTGTGGTTTCACCCCTGCTACCAGATATGACCCAAATGGGTTTCCATTTCCCTTTTTTTGCCTTTAGGACTATCCTAGTCCACTCTGTTTAAACAATTCAATTCAATTCAATTTTGTTTATGTCACACATAACACACATGTTAAATCACAACAACAGTCACCTCTAGGTGATTCATATTTTAGGGTAAAGACCCTACAATATTAGACAGAAAACCCCAACAGTCAGACGACCCCCTATGAGCAAGCACTTGGCAACAGTGGGAAGGAAAAAATCCCTTTTAACAGGAAGAAACTTCCGGCAGAACCAGGCTCAGGGAGGGGCAGCCATCTGCTATGACTGGTTGGGGGTGAGGACAAGTCAATAGATTGCTTATTTTGTAGGCTAACACTATGTGCTGATCACGGTTGTCACAATATCAGATTTTCTTTTCATTATTATGACCAAAAGAATTCACTTTAATGATATTATTGGATATCTAATACAGAAATTTTTAATAAAAAACAAACAAACAAACAAATAAATAAACAATAATAGTGAGGGAAGTGGAGTATAATGCTACAAAAGCTGTAAAAAAAAAAAAAAAAGAAAAAAAAAAAATTAACAAAATTTA
>VUQI01055640.1:0-12583 GCA_015106735.1 Paratilapia polleni | reverse complement strand
CTCTGTCAAGATGATCCCACACTACTTCAATAATGTTGAGGTCCGGGCTCTGGGGAGGCCAATCCATGACTGATAGTGTTCCATTGTGTGTTTTTCTATCCAGGTATGCTTTTACTGCATTGGCAGTGTGTTTGGGATCATTGTCATGCTGAAAAATGAAGCAGCTGCTAATCAGACACTTTCCAGATGGTATTGCATGATGGCTGAAATGCAGCCCCAAACCGTGACAGAGCCTCCACCATGTTTGACAGATGACTATAGACACTCACTGTTGTACCTCTCTCCTGACCTCCTTCAGACATATTGAAGATGATTTGAACCAAAATCTTCAAATCTGGATTCATCACTCCATAAGACCTGTTGCCACAGATTTTCAGTCCAGTTCTTGTGTAATTTGGCATACCTCAGCCTTTTCTCCCTGTTTCCCTTCCTTAAGAATGGCTTCTTGACAGCCACCCTTCCACTGAGTCCATTTCTGATGAGGCTTCAGCGAACAGTAGATGGATCAACTGAAGGGTCAGATGCATCTCTCAGGTCCTGTGTCAGGCCTTTGCTGGATTTTTTTCTTATTTCTTAAGGGCATGACTTTCACATACTGATCATCTGCTGTAGGTAGTTTTTTTTAGGGCTGCCACTTCTTCTTCTGTCCTCCACTTGTCCAGTTTCCTCAAACTTTTTAAGGACACACTGCACACCATGCTCAGATATGCAAGGTTTTCAGCTAATAGCTCTTTGGGAATCACCTTGTTGGTCTAAAAATACAATTTTATGTCTGTCAAACTGTGTTATCTTTGGCATTTTTTGTAGATTCAACAAAAGAAATGGGAACAAATTGCATGTTTTGTGACAGGCTGCTAATAACAAAATGCCTGAAGATACAATTTAAAATTGGTTCTTTGCTAAGTTATCTGTTATGTGTAGACACAACAGTGGTTCATCACTTGCGTTAGGTGCCTTTTTATGCTTGAATGATTCATAGGTCAGTGTTAAGTGGCTTAACAAACAAAAACACATACCTCCAAAAATGATCAGGTACAGGGACTGTACTGAAAATGAGTGAAAAAGCAGCTAATGTCCAAAGAAAAGTCTGAAAGACATTCAGAAATGCTGGAGAGCTATTGTTCAAGACCACTTTAAAAAATTACAAGAAAGTCTGACTCCTTGGAACCAAAATATGAAAAAATTAAGGTTGACTCAAGACTTTTACACACTACTATATGTATTTTCCAACATTTGCGCTCAACTGTGTTGAGTTGAGTAATGAAATCTCAATTAGACTTTTTCCTTTTGCATTTACATACCCTTCTCTGTTTTAATTAGTGGGGTTTTTTTTATAAAGAGATGTGCCTGTTTATCTAGAATGGGGAGTAGATTAAAAGACTGGTATGGTTCTATGAAGGCTTTGTTCAGGCTCTTATCAAGGCAGACCTTCAGCCACAAGCGAAAGAGGAAGCACATAAAGGAGAGGAAGGAGTCTGTCCTCACCTTTGTGTGTGTGTTTGTGTGTGTGTGTTACCTTGTTCACAGCTGCCCAAACACTGATTTATAGTCATAAATGGCATCCTACTGCTGGATAAACACCAGAGGCACTGGGACATTATAAACAGTTTGGTGGATGGTTTTCTAAAATCAGCCTGTTACTTGGTGTCATCGTCTTTCAGTAAATCTTTTTATTGGCCACAGTCAGGGAATAAATCTTATGACTTGACTCCACTTTTAAGTGTCCTCAATAGTTACTTATTACTCATTATTTTGGGATTTGCCTCCTTTTTAGGCAATCTCACTCTGCTATCTGTATCCAGCCGATGAAGTCATCTTCCAGTCAGAGGTGAAACAGAGCCAAAGTGTTGCTATGGAAACAGGCTTTGTAATTAAATTACCCCCTTTGAAGGAGGCATTACACTGAATTAGACATGGAAGGCAAACAAGACTTCCTCTCACCACAGCTACAGTAAAATTGTATGAGGTCTTTTCGTGCTGCCAGAACAAGTTTCAGACTTCTTTTTGTTTTGGGCAAAAAATTCATTTTCTGCTCTATAAATTTTGCCCATAGCTGCCATATCCCTCCTTTTTCCCTTGGCCTTTTGACTTTGGGTAAGTTGTGTAGAGACAGATGGCAAACTAATGGAAAAACCAACATGTGTCTTCGTGAGGTCTCGAGCCACCACATGATGCCAGAACAGCTTCAGTGTGCCTTGGCGTTCATTCTCAAAAGTCGTTTTCACACATGCATCTCACCCGTGAACTTCTCTAGACATCACCTGACAGAGGTGCACGTGAGAACGCAAATATTGGCTGAAATTACCCAGCCTTTAAATGCCAGTTCCCTAATGCAGGGTCTGTGTGATGTTAGATTGTGCTGATGTGTGAATAGCACTGCTTAGAATTCGCTGCATTTACTGCTAGTGAATGGGTGTCACATGCGTGAGCTTCCTCACCTAAACCACACGGGGTATTTGCATTCATGCAAAAAAACCCCCAAAAAAACGACTGATTCCCCCACAGCATAACACCATCCTTACTGTAAGGGTTCAGGCTTTTCCTTTAATTTGTCACCAGTCTGTATGCCAGACATCAATGTGTTCTTTATAGGGCAGCTTTGCCTGCAGGAACTAGATTTGTTGTTGTACAGTATCTCTAGGGTAAACAACCAGTCCAAGGGTGGCATATCATACAAGCAAGAAAACTACGTTTGTGTCCTAATCAGTCGAGACCAGTGTTCCTTTGAAATGTTTTTTGTCAAACATTTCTCCCTTAAAAGACTATCAGAGATGTCAAGTATTGAATTTCATGCGTGTTATGTTGTGTCTAGTTAAGATGATGAATTATGCCTTTTAATCTGCATATAACCTCTTCAGTTTGCACTGTTCACGCTTTCCGGTAATTGTCAGTAAGTCGCAACAATATCCTGATGATAAGAAAGAAAGGAAAGTTTTATATCTGGCAACAATACAAGCATGATGTAAGCATGAAAACACAGCTGTCAACATTCCAAACAATGCTTGCTAAAAAGAAAAGACAACATTTAATTTTTTTACTTTATCAGTAGTTTTCTCTTCTTTATTGTGTATGCTTTACACCTCACGTATTCACTCCATGGCTTTAAAACAACATTTATTTTCAACTGGAGTGGTTCGACTACAGTAAGCTAACTTGACAGGAAATGTTGGGTGACAGAGAGGATGCGTTGTCCTAGAAGACAGTGGCTGGGGTTCGAGCTCAGGATGTTGTGGTTTCACTGTAGCAGGGTTTGCACTGTTCCTGCAAGACAAACAATACTTATTTGTGTTTTGGTATGAAATTTTAAATTTTAATTCAGTGCTTTTCATGAGCGCCTGCTACACTTGCCTAATGCTCTCATTTACACAGTCTTTTGGGTTGTCTGATACTGTATAATGGATGACTTTGAGTGTGAACTCCTATATTTAGACTACAGTATTGTTTATCACATTAATATTTCATATATATTGATGTGCAATTCAACCAGGCCTTTTATGCCCCCCTGTCTGGCATTAATAAAACCCATGAATAGAGAGAAGTTGTAGAGCAGTCTGTGAAATGTTTTTATCACTTCTCTTGAGGAAGGATTATGTTGTCATAATAAACTGGTGCTGTGTTTTCCATTTGTCGAAGTGCAACGTCAAACGACACTCTCAAGAGCTCTTAATCGAGTAAAAAATAGAACGTTTGTTTCAGTACAGTAAGCAGGGCAGTCTAGCTATGTGCCAGCCTCAGTGCAGAGCTACACAAGAGCTGTTATTGGTGCCTTTTTTGAACCGTAGGCACCCACACAGATTGCTTGAGTCATAGTAAAAAGTATTTGCTTGATACTGAATCAAAGGTACAAAACAGAGTAAGTGCTTTTCATGTTATCAGCAGTGCTTCTGTAGCTGTACTGCGACATATGAAAGCCATGGTCTGATTTCCAGCAGTCATAAAATACTCTGCTGAACTTTTAGGCTGTTTGTTCTTGTCTGTATTAGGTGGCCTCTCTCTTGTAGAAGTGAAACTCTGATGCGTTTTGCAGTCAAGAGTGCCTCAATACTTAATAACCTTTCTTTTCTACTAACCAATGTCTGTCTGTCTGTCCTTTAAAGATGGTCCTGCTGTGTTGACTGCATTCAGGATAAGCCTGCATCCAGGTAGGGGCAGATCAGAGGCTTTATGTGATGCCTGTCTGTATCAACATGCTCTCTCATCATGCCAAGCTCTCGTCAGTAGTGAACAGTTTCGCTGTGTATGCTCTGTCGTATAAATTTGTTACTGCTTTCTTGTCTGCTAATCAGACTCAAATGTCTGTCTGCCTGCTCTGTCAGCTTCCATCCACCCTTCTGGTTGTAGCCTATCTGTTTAACTATGTGGCTCCTGGTAGCTTAATGTGCTGTGTACTGTGTCAAATTTGCACTGACGCATGCATCCATATGCTGCAGTAAGGAATGTGCATCTTTTGTCTCTGTTGTGTCTAGGGTATTTGACAATTTATATCACAAAGAAGATATATATAACTTTTTCAACCCAGAGAGAATATTTCTAGACTGGGCAGAACAGTTTTGTTAATACTGTAAAAGCTGAAAAAGTCCTGCATCCGTAATTTTACTTAAAAATGCACAGCCTGTGGACTGATTTCCATGTGAAGGGCTCAGGACAGATATACTGTGAAAATCTAACAAGCTGCCCCCTGAGTGCTTTGCCTCAGTGCCTCTCATCTGCTTCCCCTACAGCATCAAGAATGAGCAACACTAGCTAATGTTACCCAAAAGATTCCACTAATCACAGACAGAAATGAATCAAGCATAAGCAATATAAGGGGGAAAAAAACAACTGATTTGGCTTCAGATAGCATTTTGCTAGTGACTTTAATAAGGAAAAAAGGATAGCTAGCTAGCTGCTTCTTTGGGTAGCCAACAATTCATCTGTGGTAGCTTGTATGTGGCCCCTGGTACTGTATATTAGCCTGTAGAGTACGTCTACATTATGGGCAGGTAGTGTCTATAGTAAGACAGTCATATTTTGAATGCAGTCTTATAGTTCAAAGTAAAAGGTAACTTTATTGTGGATAAAAAGTACAATGTGGTGGAACAGAAATGTTAATAAAGCACAAGCACTTAAGTAAAGCACAGTCATATGAAAAAGAAAGTTTTAACAGGACTCTGTGAAGCCCTGTGAAAAACTAAGTACACCCTATGATTCAGTAGCTTGTAGAACCATCTTTAGCAGAAATAACTTGAAGTAAACATTTTCTGTATGACCTTTTCACTTTTTCACATCGTTGTGAAGGAATTTTGGCCCGCTTGTCTTTACAGTGTTGCTTTAGTTCATTGAGGTTTGTGGGCATTTGTTTATGCACAGCTCTCTTAAGGTCTTGCCAGAGGATTTCAATTGGGATGAGGTCTGGATTTTGACTGGGTCATTGCAACACCTTTATTCTTTTCTTTTCAGCCATTCTGTTGTAGATTTGCTGGTTTGCTTGGGATCACTGTTTTGTTGCATGACCAACAGTTTCATCCAAGCTTTAGCTGTCAGACAGATGGCCTCATATTTGACTCTAGAATAGTTCGGTATACAGAGGAGTTCATGGTCAACTCAATGACTACAAGGTGCCCAGGCACAACAAGCCCAAATCATCACCCCTCCACCACCGTTCTTGACAGTTGGTATGAGGTGTTTGTGCTGATATGTTGTGTTTGGTTTTCCTCAAATGTGGCGCTGTGCATTATGGCCAAACATCTCTACTTTGGTCTCATCTGTCCAAAGGACATTGTTCCAGATGTCTTGTGGTTTGTTCAGATGCAACTTTGTAAACCTAAGCTGTGTTGCCATGTTCTTTTTAGAGAGAAGAGGCTTTCTCCTGGCAACCCTTCAAACAAGCCATACTTGTTCAGTCTTTTTCTAATTTTACTGTCATGAACTTTAATATTTAACATGCTAACTGAGGCCTGTAGAGTCTGTGATGTAGCTCTTGGGTTTTTGCAGTTTCTCTGAGCATTGCACAGTCTGACCTTGGGGTGAATTTGCTGGGACGTCCACTCCTGGGAAGAGTGGCAACTGCTTTGAATGTTTTCTACTTATGAATAATCTTTCTCATTGTAGAATGATGAACTTCAAATTGCATGGAAATGCCCATATCACCCTTTCCAGGTTGACAGGCAGCAACAGTTGTTTCTTTAAGATCATTGCTGATGTCTTTCCTCCTTGTTACTGTGTTAACGCACACCTGAATGCTCCAGACCAGCAAACTGCTAAAACGTCTGCTTTTATAGAGGTGCTCACACTTGCTTATCATCATGCTACTTACCCTCTGAAATCCTATGGAAGCAGGACTTCACAGGACTGCATAGAATCATATGAAAACTTCCTTTTTCACATGACTTTACCTTACATACTCAAGTATATTATTTGACTAAATAATTTATTACAGTGTACCTCTGTTGGTCCACTGTTTCTGTCTTGTACATTAGCCTTTCGGGTGTGAAATCATTTTTCAAGTTAAAAATCTAAAAATATGCATTATGTATTGTGTTTGTGTGTGTGGTTTAGTGGGTGGCTGATGTACATTTTCACATCCTCTTGTCAGACAAACAATAAACCAAAGATGTTGATTCAGATTGAGAAATGCTGGTTATCTTTCACAATCTTTGTTTCAGTGACTCAGTCTGAAGAGGGCTGCCGTCCTTACAGTTTCACATACAAAATGAAACAGTGTAGCAATAAATGTGCATCTCATCTGGAGGCTACACATGTCCCAAAGTTGCAGAAATTAGGGACAGATTTCCTGTAACAGGTGATCATTTAACAGGAATGATTGTGCTGCAGTAAATTTAACTACCTTAGTCTTTGCTAGAGCATACGACTGAATATTTAACATGTATCGTCATCGGTATCATCATACTTGCAGTCACGGTTCAAGGCTGCCTGTTTAGGTTAAAAAAAACCCTCACCTGAAGCCAAATATTTGTGAAGTAGAAATTTTCAGAATAAACAAATAAAATTTAGTCAGTTTACTGTAAATAAAAATATCATATTGTCAGATTGTCTGGATAAAGATAGATCACTGCTAGATGTACTGATAGAGGAATCATAGCCTCTGCTGTTTTCCTTTTTTTCCACTGCAAGATCAGCTCTGTCTTCAGGGAACTGATGCACTGGCATAAGTTCTGCCCTTCTGTTCTGCTGCTGTACTGTAAATTTCCTCCACTGATTTCTTTAATTATTTAAAGTGAGGGAGATTTTCCAACCCTAATGCTGATCACTCCTCACTGTCTTTAAAGTTGTTCCTGGTGGAAGTGAAGCAGTAATTGAGGGGAAATATTTCACAAGAATCAGTCCTGTGAGCTTATGTTCTATCTATCTATCTATCTGTCTATGCACCTGCTGTTCACACCTCCTGTTTGTGATGTCAGCAATTATGAGAGCCTTGGCTTAAAGGTAGGGAGGGCTTAAGGTAAGAGGAGCTAAAACAGTGGATGAACTGAGGGAAGGCACCAAAGTGAATCGTGCAAAGCTACTCTAGTAGAGCCCACAAATAAAAAATATTTAGCTGGAAATGAGCACAAAAGGTCTATTTTACCTTAAAGATTATGGGAATAAAAAGGCACTTTTGGCCCAGGTTGCTGTAGAGGATGGATCCGCATGTTTGATTATGGGAATGTTGATGATTATCCCGATAGTTTGGTACGGTGGCTCTGACAGCTCAGTGCATGTGAAATATATCTGCTGTAATCTTGTACTATTTGCAGCTCGTTATTGTATTTGATTGTTTTTTTTTTTGGTTTTTTTAATAATTCTTTTCTGTATATGTGTTGTGAAATTAGTGAAGATATTAAATTTACTATGTGTTTTCTCGGCATGCAGTGCACTGAGCTTTCGGTGCAATCATAGCTCAGTGAGTGGGACATCTGAATTACAGAACTTTTACAAAACCTTTAACAGGACATATACTTAACTGATGTTTCTTCCTGCCATCTTGATATTAAATGGAAGATTGTTGGCCAGTGTTGTTTTTGTATATTTTAGGAATTTCTTTTATAAAGGAGGCAGAGATACAGCCTGTCTCCAGGCCTTTTTCAACTGAAGTTTACAAACTAGAAAATTACACACACCTTCAAGCTATAAAAGGAAAGGGTGCTGGGCCTAAAAAAAAGCAGACAATAAAAAAAAAACTGGCTGCACATTGTATGACCAATAACAAGAGTTAGTTAAATAACAAAGGCAAAACTGTAGCCTGTGTGAGCCGTTGATCCTTTCCTTTTGTTCTGACTTTTATGCATAAATTGCAGTATTTTATTAAAGACTTCTTATTTCCACAGTGGAAATTGTCATAGTTACCGTCTGTGCACTTGGTGTAGCCAAGTAAAATCATAAAAAAAAATTTCAGCATCAATAATGTAGCTTTGACATGAAGGTCTCAAATTTTTAACAAAACCTTGTGTTGCTGTAGATGAGGTTCTAATAGAGATGAGAAACAAGTTGCATTAAGGGATGTGCAGAATCCAGTAATTATAACATTATTATGAAACATGTCAGTGTTTACCAGCTTCTGATGCTTTAAGTTATTTTAAGTCTCCAACTTTAAAGACGTGCCGAAACATCACTGAAGTAGAAGGGGGCACTTGGGGAGCACTTCCTCCACCGTGGCAAATGCCCTATTTCACAGTTTTTAAGAAAGTGATCCACTTCCACACCTTAAATTCGTTTCTTTCTTCCTTTTCCCATGCTCCACTTCCCCACCAAGTTTCATTAGATTCAGCTTGGTAGTTTGAAGTAATCTTGCTTACAAACTGAAAGACAAACAGATGGCACTGGCCACATGCTTCTGCCTCGGCTACATATAAATCTTGTAGCCTTTCGCCTCTCTCTGGTCTCTCTGAACACCAGTTTAGCACATGTCTCTGGATAGAATCAAGTTATTTAGGAAAAGAGAACAGTTGATTGTGTTCTTGCCTGAGTCTCACACAGATAAACTCACTACCTCATGGATTGGTTTACACAGACCCACATCCAGTTTTGGTCTTGAGGCGGCTCTTGCAGGGCAGTGCCAATGGGTTGAGGCATTCACAAAATTTTATGAAATGGAATCACTACAAAAAATACATCTCTCAGGTACATTTCTGTCTTGCTGCTCACGGCTTTGAAATTCTGTTCTGTTGTATCAGGATAAATGCTCAGGAGCAGCAGATCATTTGGACACTAACGCTTTTAGGAGATACTTAAAAATGTCACAATTCTGCGCCCATGAGGTTATTAGCATATTTTTTAGTGATCATGTTGGCAGGAGAGTATTTCAACTACTGTAAATAGATAGCAGCAGAAGTGTAATTGGGTTAAATAGGTGGAAAGTGGGTTAGAAAACATAGTCAAAGGAGTCAGTGGTCCTAGTCACTTACTCAATTTTGCATTAATTATTTAATAATTAATTAATTAATTCTTAAATGCATAGTACTTAAATGCATAGTAGTAATTTTTAAGTAAGGGGGACATTTATGGCCATCTGTTCCAGTGAGTGTGTCTGCTGTAGTCTGCTGCTCCGTTTCACAGAAAGAAAGCTACTCGGTATTTTCGTCCAGTTATTTGTCTCTCTGTAGAAGTCATTATAAGGCCACTGCTGGACTTTTGCCTTTGTTTGCTCAAGCCAGGCTATGATAACTGGGGATGGCTGTGTGCAGTTGGAGTTAGACCAAAAAAAGTGAGACAAAAAAGGAAGGAGAGGAAAAAAGCAGCTCCCACAAGGTTAATGGGAAAGTCGCAGTGTAATTTGCCCTTTATACACCCCCGGGATTCTTATAGTCTAACTGATATGCGATATTTTCATTCTGAGTGATTCTCCAGGCCTATCACTGAGCTTCCACATGGAGACACCACAGTACCTCTGCCACTGGTTCTCTCTGCTGTCTGTCAGATCCTCATGTCTGATGAAAGGTTGCAGCCTGTGTGGCTCTGTTCAAGCTGAGGGAGGCTGGAGCGCTTTGTGTTCTTTGTGTGCTGTGTGTGTGTTTCTTTTAGGAGGAGGCTGGACTTCTGGTACAACAGCGACCCCAGTCTCCAGCTCCTCCCTCTCACTAACGTTTTCCTCATGCAGCCTCCCCCACAGGAAGTGCCGCTTTCCCACCATCCAGGAATAATAGGGGCAGCGAGCAGAGCAATGCAACATGAGCACATTCCCCCTGCCAGAGTCTGTCACGCAGGGCCAGAGAGGCTTTGGTAGAATGTGGTGGGCCATTGAATAAGTGTGTATGTGCAATGTGGCCTTTGTGTTTGTCATCTCCCTCAGCTCAGTGCTTACCAATATGGTGATAGTCTGTATCTCCTGAGATTGCCTGTAGTAGGATTTTTATTGGCCCCTTTTAAATTGAGGTTGTCTGAGATGCATGTGCAGCCATAACAGTTATTTGGCAGCTGATTCATCTTAAAGGGACAGACTTGTTATGAGTAAGCTCTGATTTATCCCGGAATCCACATTAATTAAACTACTTTAGCTAAATGACTTCCTGTGAGTGAAGATGTTATTTTTGGATCTATTGTTTTCCCCTCATTGGGTGTGCGTGCATGTAAACAGAAAGGTGAAACAGATGTTTGAGAAGTCGACGATAAGAAGGTTTAGCGCATAAAATCCAAAAATTTCTAAGTATGTGCATTTTTACAGATAATTCAGTTCTGCCAGCTATCTGTCTCTAGGTTACCTGTTTTTACCCGTGTTTGAGTTCAGGAGCCACTCAGTGACTGAGCTACTACATGAGCAAAGTAACTAACAAGACCACGAAGACCTACATGACATCCATTTGCTGACATATGCTCAAATGTATAATTAGAAAAAGAAAATTTTGTTATTCAACTGGACAGCACAGTGGTGCAGTGGTTAGCAGAAAAAGAAGATCTTGGGTTCGTGGGGCCTTTTTTGCATGGAGTTTCCATGTTCTAACCGTGCTTGAGTGCGTTCTCTCCGGGTACTCCAGCTTCCTCTTGCAGTCCAGAGACATGCGTGTTAGGTTAATTAGGAATTCTAAAATGGCTGTAGGTGTGAATGTGACTGTGAATGTTTGTCTGTCTCTCAGTGCCCTGCGATAGACTAATGACTTGTCCAGGGTGTACCCTGCCTTTCGTCCTATGGTAGCTGGGATAGGCTCCAGCCCCCCAGTGACCCTGAATTGGATACATGCAAGAAAATGGATGGATGGATAGTTATTAGACCACTTAAATTACAACCCCTCTTCTACCAATAATAATTAGATAATAACTATGTTGTGCCATAATTAATTACATACCAAAGACTGAATTCTGAAACATGAATGATACTGTTACTGTACTCACTTGTATTGAACTTCTGTAATGTGTATAATTTTCTTTGTGCCTGCAAGTATGATTGTTGTATTCTTTTCTCAATTTATTTTGCAGATGAAAACAGCGGAAATGGTTCTTTATCTGAAAGGACACCACTGCCTGGACATAGAGAAGTAAGTTCTGGTGTATCTGTGAGCATTTCAAGACATTCACTTTCAGCTGTGAAAGAGAAAAAAATGAGATATTTTGGGAATGATGACTATAGCTTACTCACCTTTTTGCTAGTTGGATAAGAGGAGCTGGTTAGTTCGGCAGTTCAGGGCAAGGGGCAGCTTTTTTTCAAAAGTAAACAAATCTGCCCACAAACACTGATTAATGTGTTATGCCTCCTTTGTTTAATACAATACATAGTGGATGCAGTGACTTGCTGCTAGTTGCTTCACAACAATGACAACAAGAGCTCTCACTTGGTGTTGGCTCTCTGTGGTATCGTATCACTTCCTGTTCCTGTTGCATTGCACAGTGGTGCTTGCTGTATAGCTTAACTTGTGTAGCTTGATTAACTAACTACTAACTTTTGCATAGTGGCTTATTTTCATAGTGTAACCTACACGTGCTTTATTAATAGCACACTTTCTGCTGAATCACCTGCAATTTTATATTCATATCATTCACTCATTTTGTCTATTCGCTAGCTTAGCGTAGCTTTTAGCTTAGCTCGTATCCGAATCACAGCATGGCGTCTCCTGTCTCACCTCTTTCCTGCTCTGTGTGTCAAATGTTTAGCTATTCCTTGGGCTCCTTTATTAGTAATGATACTTGTAATAAATGTAGCCATTTTGTAGCTTTGGAGGCCAGGATCAATGAATTGGAGACTCGGCTCCGCACCATTGAAAATCCTGTAGCTAGCCAGGCCACTGTAGCCGGTGCGGGCGAAGGTAGCTTAGCTCCAGCTAGCTCTCCCCCAGCAGGCCCCGACCAGCCGGGGAATCAGGCCAGCTGGGTGACAGTGAGGAGGAAGCATAGTACAAAACAAAAGCCCCCCGGTACACCACCAACCCGTTCACATTTCAAATCAATTTTCCCCACTCAGTGACACACCTGCTGAGGAAAACGCAATTCTTCTCAATTCTCAGAAACTTGAACCTAGAGACTCCAGCGACCATAGTCGATTGTATTCCAGGGTCCAGAGCAGGCGACACGGAAGGAAATTTAAAACTGCTGGCTAAGGATAAACGTAAGTTTGGTAAGATTGTAATTCACGTTGGCAGTAATGAGACCCGGTTACGTCAATCGGAGGTCACTAAAA